>OMMV01111333.1:8061-18898 GCA_900302635.1 Chatrabus melanurus
ATAGCACTGGTCCTTTTTTGTCCAAACCTTTGATTGCTACTGTGTCTTGTGTTGGGTTGGGTGTAAATGTCTTTTTTTTTTAAATTTGTTATATAAACACTTTTACATTATTTCTTATTGGTTACATGTAGTTGGTTTCAAATAGTAGTGTGGCTCAGAGACTGACTAATTTTTCATGTGTTTCAGGTACAGCAGACACTGTCCATCATTCAGCAGCTAGCCACGGCCATGGGTCCAGGCCTTAAACAGCACGTCAAATCTCTGGGCATACCAATTATCACAGTTTTGGGAGATGGCAAGGTATCTTTTCTTATGTGCCAGGTTATTCACTGCCATATTGCGTGAGCTCTCTGCTCTCTACCTATTAATTAACTGTTGGAATTATTGCCAGAATACAGTGCGAGCTGCTGCCCTGACCACGCTTTTGGCCTGGGTGGAGCAGACGGGGCTGAAGGAGTGGCTAGAGGGAGAGGAACTGTCTGAGGAGTTGAAGAAGGAGAACCCCTACCTCAGACAGGAGGTAGGATTGTTTTGTCGCATCTGTTGCAGAACATGAGGGTCACTCCATATCAAGTGAATCAAGAGTGGGAACTCAACCCCTTTCGCAACTTTTGGAAACTCTGTGTTGTAGTATAAAATCAAAGAGGAGAGTTGCCACAGTTTGAGGTGCCTATTTAAAATGAGCTGGAATATGGCATTTTGACATCTAGACCTTGCTGACATCCTGCAAGTTTCCTTTGTTTGATCATTGGGGGGAAAAAAACAACATAGGTGAAAAGCAGTAAATTGGCAGCCTTACAGACAATTTTGTGAAGTTGAATTTGTACTCATGACTAATGTAGTGAACATGATTTACCATCCAGTTATCACTGAATAGTTTAAAAATATTAAGAGAGTTTAATTTTCAGTGTTTCCAGAATGGAAACCATGTTGGTAAAATGATAACAGTTTTTTGTATATGGATGTTGGTTAATACCATTGATGGTCAAAAATGTCATGAAAAATATGTTCACTATTGATGATACTTGTAAAAGAATCTGTTGATCCCTGGATGAAATCAGGTTTATCATGATGTGTGTGCTAAATGGTTTTTCTAATTTTTGTCCTTTGACTAGGTTCTTGCCTGGCTGGCAGACCGTCTGGCGACAGTGCGCTCAGTGCCCTCTGACCTGATGCTCTGTGTGACCCCGTTGTACGCCTGTCTGGAAGACCGCAACGGAGACGTCCGGAAGAAGGCCCAGGATGCTCTGCCTGTCTTCATGACTCACCTGGGCTTCGATAAGATGAACAAGGCTGCAAGAAAACTCAAGGTGGGTGAAGAACAATCTTTTTCAGGAATCCGTTAGTGCATACTTCATGAAGTCTTGCGTATTTCCTATCAATCCTTTGTGGACACCTGCTTTCAAAAGCTGTTACTGAATCCAAAAGAATCAACATTTGTTGATTGCACAGAATAACAATCCATTTTTTTAAGGAATGAGGTTGCTCTCCTGATGTTACAGTATACATTAGTAAGTCAGCAAATACTGCATAAAAGAAAACTGGTGTATGATTAGACTGAAAGTAAACTACTTCAAATGGGAACTGGTCTGAAACAGGATCCAGTTGCTAACATTCTTGACAAACTATTTTTGGAGGCTGTAGTTTAATTACGAGCCGTGTTGTGGTTGGAAAAATTGCTTTTCGTGATGCTTGTTTAGTGTTTAAAGCCGTAGGTTTATGACCAGAGGATCTTCGGTTCAAATCCCTGTCAGATCGGAAAATCACTAAGGGCCCTTGGGCATGGTCCTTAATCCCAAAGTTGCTCCCGGTGTGCATTTGAGCGTTTTGCATGGCAGCACACTGACATCGGTGTTTGCATGAATGGCGAATGTGAGCCATCATTGTAAAGCGCTTCAAGCATCTGCTTCAGATGGAAAAGCTCTATAGAAATGCAGCCTATTTACCATTTTTAAAGGTTCGGGTTATTTATTTATTTTAATGTCAGGACCCAACTCTCCCACTTTTATTCCATCTCTTTCTGTCCATCATTATTACACTGTATCTTCTGAACACAAATTAAGGTATTTTAAATCACTCCACTTTAAGAGTGAAGATGAATTGGCATATTTCTTACCAGAATGTTGTAGGTTCAATTCCCTGATCAGACAGGAAAACCATAAAGGTGCCTTTGTTCTCAACCCCCATGTTGCTCCTAGTGTGCAGTTGCCTTTGAACCAAACCAAATGTGTAATTTTAAACAAATCTTCCAGAAGAACCATAATTGTGATTGTGCCCCGTTTGTATTCTGCAGCCTGCATCTAAAGATCAAGTGGTAGCCCTGCTGGACAAAGCGAGAGCTGTGATGCCAGCCAAACCTGCTGCTCCTGTCAAAGCTGCCACTGCTCCTTCCGCCAAACCTCCTCCTGCAGGTGTGTCAGATTAAATCTTTTTCCTGTCAGCATGCAACCAGAACACCAAACTAACTGGCCCATATACTTATATTTAATCTTTTCTCTAGCTGCAGTAATGACTGTTCAGGACAACTCTGAAGCTACAGAGGACAAATGTGATACTAAAACTGCCAAGGCAGCACCTGGGCAAAAAGGAAAGGTGAGATTGCTTGTAATGTTTAAAGAAAAAAAAACATTAGTTTTTACTGTCATGTTGTTTGTTGCTTATTCCACTAACAATGAAGCCTACTCACATCTGAGCTGTAATGTTTTTAGCAGCGGAGGTCTCAGGAGCTGAACTCAAGCTCCAACAGCAGCTTGAACTCCAGTATAGAGAAAGACACTAAGACTTCGGCTTTCTCCAAAGGAAAAAAACCTAAAAGGGTACAGAAACCCTGATTACATTCTTAGGACATAAGAATGACATAGATATGGGGAAGCACTTATTTTAAACATGTTTTGTCTTCACTTTCTTGGAATGAAATATTCTCACATGGGTGTACAGAGCTTTTTCTTGCCAGAAAATGGTCATAGTCCTGAGCCCTTTTTATTTGTAGTTATTGCAGTTTTAAAAAGGGCATTTAACATTTTTGTTAATTGGATTGTTACATTCATTTATAGAATTCAGCATCTTTAAAGAAGCCTCCTGGAAAGGTGAAAGAGGAAGAGGACAGGTCGGGCCCACTTTTCATCTTCGTACCCAACAAAAAAGAGCAACGCATCAAAGAGGAGAAAAGCCTGAAGGTGTGCCCCAATTAATTTGCATTGTCATCAGTATGATGTGAACCTAAATAAAATAGTTAAGATTTGCAGGTTTGTCAGGAAATCAGTATCCTGTCAGTAGGAATGTCTCGATCAAGTTATTTAATTTTACCCATGATCCAAGTAATTTAATGAGTATCTGCCTGTACCAAGTCCCGGTCCGATACTTGGTTGTACTATATATTAAACTTGCACAGAGTACTCTGCATGCACATGAAAGTCAATCCAATGCACATGCTTGACAACTGAACACCTCTACAATGCATTAATTAATCATTTTCCTCCCAAGTCCTCTTTACTTGCACCACGGTGCCATTCCTTATTGAATGTAGCCTCTTGCTACCAGATCCTACTTATTCTGCATGTTTGGCTAGGCTCTGTTTATCCCAGCTCTTAATTGCTTTTACCGATAATGATATTGAAACCCTTCCCTGGGGTCGGGAGGTGGACCACAGATCGTTTACATATGTGTCAGGGAAGGGTGATTGATTGGGAAAAACCGTGCACATTCCAGGCATCCCCTCCCCTTAGAGACCACTGGAAAAACAGGTTTTTCTCCGCAACCCTCACAGTTGCACTGATGCTGATATCCAAGTCCCATTTACTTGTACTGGGTGCTGCTAGGGAGTTGAGTGTGGGCGTTGCTACAGAGGCAAGTAAAGAGGACCTGGAAGGAAGAGACATTGCAAACTACATTTTCACTGGGAGAGAAAGGATTAAAAAGTAACTTCAATCAAAGCTACGCTTTAATGTTTTTATTTATTTTTACAAAATACCAGTCAACAAATGGAATTTATTTTATTTTTTAAATTTTTTATTTTTTTAAATGGCTTATCAAGTCCACTTGGAGCAGACTGTCATGGTAAAGAAAGAGCTGAGTCGGAAGGTGAGGCTCTCAGTTTACACGCCTCTCCTCACCTATGGACATGAGCATTGGGTTGTGACAGAAAGAACAAGGTCGCGGATACAAGCAGTGAAAACAAGGTTCCTCCGTCGGATATCTGGGCTTACACTCAGGGACAGGGTGAGAAGCTCAAATATCTGGGAGGGACTCAGAGTAGAGCCGTTTCTTCTTCGCATCAAAAGGAACCAGCTGAGGTGGTTCGGGCATCTGGTGAGGATGCCCCCTGGTCGTCTACCTAAGAAGGTCTTCCATGCATTTCCAACTAGAAGGAGGCCCTGGAGAAGACCCAGGACATGCTGGAGGGATTATATTTCCCAACTGGCTTGGGAACGCCTTGGGATCCCCCAAGAATAGTTGGAGAACTTGGCCGATGATAGAGAAGTGTGGGCTGCTTGGTCTGCTGCCACTGTGATCATCATTATTATTATTATTATTATGATGATGATGCAAAAAATGTCCTCGCCCCTTCTAGCTACGGGCCTGTACAGTGCCTGTAAGCAGGTGGAAAACACAGACAAGATGACAAGGAAAAGCTTGTGTGTTCATGTGAAAAATGCTACCTGGCAGAAACAGACTTGGTTCAATTTTGAAGCAGAGCATAAATATGCTTTTAACACATGTACTGCAACGCTGCTGAACTAGCGCCAAGCATTGATTAAGCGGTGACTTCAACTCTTTCAGCACTGTACTCATGAAACAGAGCGTGGCGGAAAGCAGGCTGACCTCTCTGACTTGTGTTGATATGTCCGATACAATCAATCAAAAAATGCCTTGATTAGGCCAGATATGGTGGTAGCAATCAGTATTGAACTTGTCAGAATACTTAATGAGAAATAAGCACTTGATTTCTCTCATATAAACTAATAGACATTTGATTGTCACAACTAGAAATTACTTTATTTTTATATATATATATATATATATAGAGTAATGTGTAGATTCCACTCTGTAGATGGAAGCATCTGTCCTCTGCAAAGACGATGTATTCCCCAGCTTTGACATTTTCCTAGTAGTTATTAGAGATGAGCTGCTTATCTGTGAGAATATTTCAGCAGTTTTTACATAATCATGTCTTCATCACACATTGGTTATTGTGTGTTTGGTATGACCTTTCTTCTTAGGTACTGAAGTGGAACTTTTCTTCACCCCGTGATGAATATGTTGCACAGCTCAAAGCTCAGATGGCTCCCTGTGTGGCAAAGTGGTTGCTGGAGGAACTCTTTCATCCTGACTTCCAGCATCATATTATAGCAATCTGCGCCATGATTGAGGTGAATTTCATACTGTCTTCGCATATTGTACTTGAAATGTAGACTGGGGGGGCAGGTGTGAGAATGATGAGTTGCGCTTACAAAGTGGGGTGTCTGTTGCAGTGGTAACAGTTCCCCAAACTGACCAAGCCTGAGGACACATGGTGTGCACAGGGGCCATCTGACTCACGCCTTCTCCCTGCTATTAGTATGATTCCCTAAGCCAGTAGTCCCCAAATCTGCTCCTGGAGCGCACCTGCCCTGCGTGTTTTCATGTCTACACACTTTGGTGTTCCCCAGCTCTTGACTGGCTCAGCACACCTGATTTAATTAGCTGTGGGTGGAGCAGGGAGCGTTTAAAAACAAACAAAAAACACGCCCTCCAGGAGCGGACTTGAGCACCCTTAGTCGAAAGTAATATCATCAAATAAGTGTTTTCACTTCTTGAAATGTCTTAACTGATCATTAAAGTCAAGTTTAGTTTTAGATAATTAGATATATATTTTTCTAACCATTCCAAACATCTCATTTTGATTGTCTGTATGGTGACAAACGAAACTTGCAAAATTCAACTTCTGACTGTTGTCAAGACTCTGGTCAAATCTGGCTGTTATGTAATGCAAAAGAGTCGGTGCAACTAGAGATGTGCAAAACTGATGAATTCATAAAGCCAAGGCAAACTTCACTGTTAACAGGACACTGAATCCAAAAGTTTTAAAATGTACTCAATTATTGTCAAAGGTCTTAAATATGTGATTTGTAGTAAATGTGTTAAACTTGTACAAAAGCACTGGTGTGGCCTTTGTAAAATTATTTCAAGAACGTGGTTACACTGGATAATGCTATTTGATAACACGACTGCACGGTTTGACACACATTTCTGATTTCCAAAAACACAACTTTGTTTGATGCACTGTTTTAGAGGGAGTTATTTTTAGTTTACTTGGCCTTGTGTTGGTAGTGACTTAATTTTCTTTTTTTTCCATGCTTTCCCCAATTTGACTTGTAGTGTCTGGATGCAGAGAAGGATGCTGTGGTGTCCTGCCTGGATCTAATCCTGAAGTGGTTCACATTGCGCTTCTTTGACACAAACACTAGTGTGCTAATAAAGGCTCTAGAGTTTTTGAAGCTCCTGTTCCTGTCACTCAGCAAACAGGACTACCAGCTCAGTGACCTGGAGGCAAACGCATTCCTTCCTTACCTCATCCTGAAGGTTTGTGCATTAGTACGTCTCTGCTGTTGATCAAAAATAGTGTTTTCCTTCTTGCATAAATATTTTCATATAAAGTCCAAATTGGTAAGAGCAATTTGAGCAGCATTGTGGCATGGGTACAAACAATGATCCAAAAACAACAAAAGGCTGAATACTAAAGCAAACTAGGCTTCAAAATTTAGAAATTAATGAACAAAGACTGCAAACAATAGTAGCTAGTTATTTGAGCTCCTAAAAAAGCAGCTGTGTGTGCGCGTGTGTGTAGGCAGGCATGTTTGGTATATTTGAAATAACTTGTCTGTTGGAACATAAGGGACTGTAGATGTTGCTTATTCTGTAGGATTGATGTGCGAAGGTTTGGCATGTTCACACTGCTTTTTGTTGTTTAAAAAAAAATAAAAAAAATAAATCAAATGGCTTCCTGGATTAAGAAAGCCACTATTGGTTAATTGTAAGACCCCCAAACTGAATTTTCGTTCTCGTTTATTCATGCTCGTTTATTCAAACAAAATACTTGAACAATTCCTAAAATGCCAGATTATGAAAGTAATCAATAGTTTTTAGTCCCAATGTCCAGGTATGAGTGTAATAGATCACAGAACTCATGGTTCGGATCGGATCACAGTTTTTAGTCACGGATCGGATCTTCTTTCAGATTGGCAAAAAGAAAAATAACTTTGCTTTTGTTTGTTTTTTTCCTTTTTTTTTCTTTCTCTTAAAGAACAGTGAAAAGAAGGAACTTTTGCCCATGGCTGTGAATGAAAACAAAGTGTCCAATGTTTTTAAATGATATTTTAAAATAAAATATATTAAATTGTTACAGTACTAGTGAATAAGAAATGGCCTTAATCAGCATCATTAAAAACTAAGAAAAAAGAGAAAACAAAGCAAACCTGAGTTTATAACTTAAATTTATTTTTCAAAAAGATGAAGTGTCTACATTGTCTGGAGGGTAATAATAATGTTTATTTATTTAGCACTTTAAGGATAAATATGTTTGTCCTCCCGAGCAGGTACAGCACTCAGGGAAAGGGGTTTTTCTGGAGCTCGGTTGACTACCAGCCCTTGGCTCAGGACGTCACGACACACACTGACTGATCTGAATTATTTCAGTGACATCAGTGTACACATTCCCTGCCCAACTCCTGATATTTCGGAATGATTCTTTCCGTGCATGGATACAGCGAACACAGCACACAGCGACATCATATATATATATATATATATATATACACACACACACATTCTGGGCAATAGACTCTGCTTTTAACATGAACACACAACTGCTTTAATTTCACTGTATTGACATTTACGCAGTTATTATTTTAAAACAAGTCACCACGACAATAAATCTGCATTTCACACTGTTGTGTAAACTTTCCAATTAAACCAGAGTTCTTATGCGTGCTGTACTGTGAGGGGTGGTCTGTACATATCAAAGATCAACTTTAATCTGTTACACCACTAATTCTAACAATCATCCAGCAATTAATTGTGAAAAGTGTAGTAAATAAGATGATTGGTCTGTTGGCAAAAAGCAAAGTCCACAGTTTAATTAATGAAGCAAACATGAGGATATGCTGCTTTGATTTTTTTCTTTTTTTTAAATGAATGGCTTCTTTGATCACTGGTCAGATACTGAATAATCTTGTCACCTTGACTTCTGGTAAATTCTCCATCACCACCTGATCTGACTGTAAAATAAAATATATTTTAATATTGGTGCAGTGAGTGAGACGCTGGCATGTGACAATGATGAGTTGCACTGTTGGCAGAGCTGCTGATTGCAGTGGCACAGCAGACCTGTCCTGATATGCCGTGGTGACACTTGATGTGCACAGGGGCCATCTGAGTCACATGCATTGTCACGTAACTCGTCGGGTCACCGACGACATGACCTACCATAATCTTCTGTTTTTATTGTGCTCTTACCCTATCACACCCTGCAGATGGGGGAGTCGAAGGACGTGGTGAGGAAGGATGTTCGGGTTATTGTGAACATGATGTGCAAAATGTATCCGGCAAGTAAAATGTTTCCCTTCATAATGGATGGAACAAAATCAAAGAACTCCAAGCAGAGAGCTGGTAAGGACAGAGTGACTGCAACGTAAATTACATTTTAATTTTTGAGCTACGGGTGGCATCCCTGAAAGGGGTACTTTATTAGTTTATTGATGCCCCACACACGCACACACTTCTACATTTTGAGGTTTCATGACTGATCCCTTTATCTTTACATATACTGTAGCATTGAGGAGTCTGTTGGTTTTTCTGTGCAGAACTTTTTGCACACAGCAAAGTGTGCAGCTTGACTCTAATCCTTTAACTGAAACACTGTTCGAGTTTTATTTATTTAAGGGTGGATAAATGCTTTTAAGGGTATTGCTTTGTAGTTTGGAAGTACATTATTGATATTAAAATTTGCATGAAAGACTTGAAAAAAGCTGACCACAAAAACTGTTATTCATGAATCAACTGCCAGCATAATCACGAGCACCCTGATTGAAGAAATGTGGATTAGGGATTGTCCCGATATGACGGGTCTATATCATAACTGAGTCTGATCTGTAGTTTCTAGTTATTGAGATAGCTTATGTGTCTGATAAATGCAGAGGGGGAAAAAACGGAGTCCAAACCTGTGTATAAACGGTAAAATATGGAAATACTCACCCAAAATGTAAAGGCTTTTCTGAGATTTTTTTTTCTTTTTTCTCTCTCCTTGCCTAGAGTGCCTGGAAGAACTTGGCTGTCTGATTTTGCTGTGCGGCATGTCTGTCTGCCAACCGACACCCGCTAAGGCCCTCAAGGAGATCGCAGTTCATATTGGTGACAGGGACACTTCAGTTCGGAACGCCGCCCTAAACACCTTAGTGGTGGCTTACAATGTCTGTGGCGAACAGGTCTACAAACTCATTGGCAATGTAAGTAATGTTGAACCTTTTAATCCTGCTAATTCAACATGGATTCTTTTATTATTCTCTGATATTTGTAAAACTGTAGCACTTGAATACTTTCAGTCTTTTACAAAATCCAGCTTAAAGCAGATGTAGATTCAAGCCCTTGAAGCTCTGAATTTTTAATTTTGCACCTGTCTGCACTGTGTTGCATGCAGTGTGCGATGGGAGAATGTTTAAGTGTAATTTTTCTTTTCAGTTGTCTGAGAAGGATATGAGCATGCTGGAGGAAAGGATAAAGCGTTCAGCCAAGGAGACTGTGCCACCGCTTAAAAACACAGAGGAAAAACTGAGCAGAGCCCCTCCTTCACACGTCAACGCCAGCCTTCTGCACAAACCGACTTATGAAGAAAGTGATCTGTCTAATCCCAGGTAGGACTGAGTAATTGATCTTCAATCATATAAACAGAAAAGCGAATTACTTTGAAGTGAAACAAGGGATGGTTTGTAATCTAGGCCTGTCACAATATTTGTTGGATGTTATTTTGTCCCAGAAGTAATTGTGATAAACTATATTGTTTTAAGACCATTTTATGCTACCCATAATGCAAGTGTTGGGAGGGGGGGACACCTATTAGTTTCGAGTAGCATGTTATCTTCACTTCACCTGGTGACACACAGGTTTTGTTTTTTTCGTGAAAAAAAAAAAATCGATTTTAAAGTAATGCACACAACCACATCAATACACAGACCCCTGAATTGATCTATATCAGGGGTGTCAGTCATATTTGGTAGGGGGCCAGATTTGTTCAAAGGAGACCTCATGGGGGCTGGAATATTTTTATTTTTATTTATTTATTTTTTACACATAATGACAGAGTTGACCCAAATATTTAGGTTAATTGCAATTTACTGCTTGAACCAATTCAAATAGGCCTACAGATACTTGCATGCCTGCAAAAACAACACATGTAAGATTACATAAAGCAGAACTGCAACAAATGAGTCTCTCTGAGAGCAGTTGCCTATGCAACTAACAAGAATACATTTTGTGTATTGAATATATTTATCAGTCAGTACTTTTTAAGGAATGCAGATTCTACAAAACCCACATTTCTGTCCAGAATAGCTCTACCAATCAATGAGAAATTGCTTGTTGGCACATGAAACATTACAAAAAAGAAGGGAGAATTGCAACAACTGTCATAAGTGCCATAGAAAGCAATTTATTCACGCAACTTACATTTTCACTTGCTGGTCGATGCTTGACACTTTTTAGCTGTTAACAGTCTGTCGGCATCGGTTACCAGCTTCTGGACAGTTGTAATTGTCTTTGTCATTTAGATGTCCGTGTGTCAGCCGAGTGCGCAGTTTGGACTTAT
>OMMV01111349.1:0-10537 GCA_900302635.1 Chatrabus melanurus
CAATCATGGCGTCTGCTAACTGTTGAGACAGTAATATTACAAATTAGAGCCCGACCAATATGGATTTTTGGGGGGTTGATACGATACCGATATTAGGGATTAAATAATTTCCGATACCGATATATCTGTCGATATATAAAAGTATTCATTTCTCACTAAGTTTTCCAAAATATGACAAAAAATGCCAAACAGAAATACAGCTGTCTGGGATCATATTCCGTCATCTTGGATTATTTTGTTGGTGCAACCAACCAATGAACGTCACACTGCCATCATGTTGCCTTCAGTCAGATTGGCAGTCACTGTGTTGCTTCCCTCAGCATTTGCATAAAATAGACTTCTCGTCTATTTTGGCCCCGCCTATCCAGCCGCATAGCGACCACTTGTCTCTTGTCGCTGTAAAGTGCCCACTCTGATTGAAAATGAATGGCAGCTGATCACTTTTCCTCTGTCTCTTGTAGCTAATGTGACCAAGAGGTGATGGGGGTCCCACCAATGCTTGACAGCATTGTAAACAATTATGTCAGAGCGCCCTCTGCTGAACAAGTTACATAATGACACCATTTCCAACAGCCAAAGTGTTTTTCTGCATTGTTTATTAGGCAAAATAAAAGTTTTCATATCGTCAAAAATAACGCTGATACCAATATGTTTGTGAAAGGCTCATATCGGCCGATATTATTGGCCGACTGATATATCAGTCGCGCTCTATTACAAATGCCATTTAATTACTTTTAACAAATCATTTACTTTTGCATGTGATATGTTTGCATTCTTTATATATTAGTGACTTGTGTTTTCCGAGTTTGCCTTCGTCTTGAATGCAGCATTAACGAAATTTGCCGAGGTAATTATACCCAAATGAATTTGAGCACTGCAGTAAATAGCCTCACGATGATTCTTCATCACTTTTACCTCACATTTTTACAGAAGAAATATCATTTTGAAGTTGAACTGAATCAGATTGGTCATGATGTGCAAAGTGGTCACAGTGGTCAAATTGCACTTTGATCTATCATTTACAGTGAAATGTGAGTGGGGTTTCCAGTTAAACACCATGGAAATCCCACAATTCTATGTCAGTCCTTGTAGAAACTATCAGCAAAACGTAGCCCTGAGACAGCTTGTTTTAGATTTCTGTGACATATGTCACAGAAGTCCATATTTGGCCTGCTGGTTGCTCGATGAAACACACCCTCTGAGCCAGTCTGTGCTGTGTGCACACCTCAGTGTCTGTGCATATTCTCACTTTTACAGATATGCATCTCCGAACGTCACCTTTTGAAACATTGTCTATACCTTGGAAAACCTGGGAGTCTGAGAGGGTGTCCGTGAACCAGGACATTCTGTCATTGTGCTGTAGTCTTGTTTTAACCATGGTGGAATGTTCAAAGTGTTCCTAAATTCATTTTTTCCTTTGACATAATTTGCCCATAATATTGTTGCCATGAGATCACCAAGAGGTTTTGTGGAAGCTCCAAGGTTGTGCTACAGCTATACTACAGATATGCTGTGGTTAGGCTATGGTTCGGTAACGGTTGTTTTTGCACACATAACATGGTACAAGTCTGGCGCGTTACATCATCAAACTGCACGCAAAGCAGCCACTTCCGGTGCTGAAAAATGAAGCCAACATGGAAGTGCCAAAACTGTCTGTCAGTTCCTCAAATCACCACTTGAGGTTGGCTCCAAAAGCCCATACCCATAGAACCCCATGTTCAAATGTCCAACTTTACAGCAGAAATAAACATGTTTACAGCCTGGATTCAAACAATGGTTTTGGTCTGTCGAGCTGGTTTCCCTGTTCGTGACAACTGGTTCATGACAACTGTATGGGGGGGGAAAACTTTTATATAACTCATTATTTTTAAGCCATTAAGTTCTACATAATTAGGGGAATGGTCAATTTGATTGATAGCTACAGTTAGCCAGTCGCTAATACAGCACTAGTAGCTGCCCGCTAGCAAGTCGCTAGTTCCTTTCTAGAATTTTAATACAAATATGAGAAAATATGAACGAAACCCACGGAGCTCGCTCTCAAGTAACACGTATGTACCATAGACTGTATATATACTGGACAAACCGTCCGTGAGGTCAGCCATAGGTTTTCTGGAGAGACCTGGAAGAGCCGTTTTGAAGTTCAAAAAGTGCTGCTTTGGGTGTCACCATGTTGACATTGCTGACTCCGCCTACGTCCCGGCGGTGGAGCGTTGGCGAGACCCTGCGTGACCTGGGTGGAACGAATGAAGCCCCAACACGCCCCCGTCTCAGAGTTACCGAATCAGCTAAAGCTAACAGGCTAACCTTGGTTCGGTTCTTTTATTAAAGCATATTTTCACAGGTGGGTGGTGGTTTTCATCATGGGTGGATTGGGTGTGGGTATTAAAAATTATGACTGGTTTATTTCTTCAGTAATCATGGATTAACTAGACCTAACATCATCAAGCTACCAATAGCTGCTAAAAGTGCTAATATCGCTAACATACAAAATTAAATAACACAAAAATTTCACTCGACGGAAATACTGGAGCACAGACTTCTTAGATGATCCGCTAGGACAATTAACCGACAATTAACAAATGCTTGGAAAGGACAGACACGGTTGGTCCACAACGGTGAGCAGCCTCTACAAGTGGCCTCTGGTAGCGGAGCTCTGACATGGCTCAATGCCACACACTACCTGTCACTCAAAATGACTCCACCCTTAATTAGTCATAACTTTGTGGCTTAAAATATGTTAAACTGATGAGTTATTTTTAAAAAAATCCCCCCCCCCACCCCCGTACAGTTGTCATGTAGGGGGAAGTTAGCTATACAGATCAAAACCGTTTTTTTGTACCAGGCTGTAAACGTGTTTATTTCTCCTCTAAAGTTGGACATTTTAACATGGGCTTCTATGGAAATCTGCTCGCTTTTGGAACCAGCCTCAAGTGGCCATTCAAGGAACTGCAACTTTTTCTTCTTCCAGGTCAGCTTCATTTTTGATGGCCAGAGGTTGGGGCTTGGTATGTACCTGCAATGAAATACCTACACTATGCAACTCACATTTTATAGTCAACCGGAAGCAGGAACCCGGAAGCAAAAGTTATCAAATCACAAGCAAGCGTCAACACCCAGTGTGAAAGAATGCACAAGTTCCAAATCCTGCAGTTCCTTGAATGGCCACTTGAAGCTTGCTTCAAATATGTGGGGCAATGCCACATTCAAGACAAACTGTTGCTACTGATGAACATGACGAAGTACGACTAGTACTACTAAACTTAATCCCAGCACCAAATCTTTGCTTGCAATCTAGGCCATGCCGATTCATATTATAACTTGCTGTTCAGTTAAGGGTACTAAAGGACCATCTAAGAAGTCTGTGCTCCAGTGTGTTCAGTGAGTGAAATTTTAATATTATTTAATTTGTATGTTAGCACTGTTATCACTAGTTAGCAGGTATTAATAGTTAGGCAACATTAGCTACACTGATAGTTGCACAGTTATTGAGGACTGATGAGGTTGTAGGTTTTAATAACTGCACCCAAGCCAAACATTATTCGAGCCATTGCCCAATCTGCAAAAATAATGCGTTAATCAATCGCTTGATTGCCTTAGCCTTAGCTAGCTTGGTATCTTTGAGAGAGGTGGGCGTGTTCAGGCTTCATTCGTCCCGCCCAGGTCATGCCAGTCTTGCCCACACTCCACCCCTTTCCTCATTTATGTGTAGCCTGGGAGTCAGGCGGAGTCAGGCACTGCCATGGTGGCGACATCGAGAGCCGCATCGCTTAAGCTTCAAGCCTGGTCTTCAGAAAACCCCTGGGTGACGTCACGGAGGGTTTGTCCATTATTTATAGTCTATGGCTAGACTAGGTTCGTGGACAACCGTAATCTTCATGTTGGTCATACTTACAGACCATATCCTTCTGGGATGCATATCCGTGGAAATGAGAATGGGCTTATATTAAGACACTTGGTGACCAACAGTTTGTAAAAACGTTTTAGTGCAAGGTGAAGAATGTTATTCTTTTCACATACAGGGCGTTTGCTGGTGCTACGGTGCATGACTTCTTTAACTGGCTATCTGTGCTGGTTCTTCTGCCCTTGGAAGTGGCCACCGGTGTTCTGTACAAACTCACCCACCTCATCATCGAGTCCTTCAACCTCGAGACGGGAGAGGACGCGCCCGACCTGCTCAATGTCATCACAGACCCACTCACAGACTCCATCGTCGAGGTGGCGTCTCCCATACTGAAACATCTCATCTTTAACAGCGTGTGAAAATAGCGAGACATTGTTGGGTAACATTTCTTTTGTTTCCTTAGCTGGACAAATCTGTCATCACAGGCATTGCTATGGGTGACCCGGAAGCCAGAAACAAGAGTCTGATCAAACGATGGTGCAAAACAGAGTCCAACACGGTAAGAAATCAACAAGAACCTCATCACGTGCATAAATTATAAGTTTGTCGCTCACTGAACATAACACATGTATTGTGACTGACTTGTTCAAAACATTATAAAACACAGTGATTCTGTTGTTATACCGCTGAGCCTCTGTTATTTTATGTAAGATGGAACGTTATATGTGATCATTTAAAGATTATCACAGCTGCAGTCATTCTTAACTACGGTGCTTTGGCTTCCCTTTACCAACATATGAACTCAGTCTTTATTTTGCTTTGATTGTTTTGTTTCAGACTTTAACGAATGTGACTGCGGTGAACTGCTCAGCTGGTTTCATCTGTTGGGAGTCTGAAGGCAAAAACTGGACTCAGAAAAATTTGACGTATACCACTAACATTGAGAGATGTAAGCATGCCTACGGTCGGGGAAAAGAATCTACTAAGCAATTAGGATTACCTGATCTACCAAACCTCAGTGAAATATGAGACAGCCATTCCTCCACAACAACCTCCTTCATTCAGACCCTCTGAAGTACAATGACTACCTTTGAGTTTAGTGACTCGGCGAGCGTGCTCCTTTGCCCTCTTCACCTGCTCAATGGGTCTATTATACCTTCTTGTGAAGCATTAGACTGTCACACGGACAAAGTTCTTCAAAGTTGTATGTCAAAATTAAAAATGTTACTATCTCGGTTTAAAAACAATGTGGTTTTTAAACTAGAAAGCCGTTTCAGTTTGTACCTGCTCAAATTACAGTGATGCCAGCACACTATTCTTGTTCTTTATCAGTGCCATTAATACAATGGTTACAAACTTTTGCTGCCAAAACCACCACCCCCACCCACATTCCTCTCTCCAGTAAACTAGCAAGGCAGGTCAGATCTGGGCGCGTATGTAGGTGCCATGCGTTGCCACATCCATCACACCAAGGATCCACCTTGGGTCCTGGGTAGAAACCAGCAAGGCAGACAACTGCTCCATCCCCACCTGTCCAAAGTAGCCATCTATTTGTTGTAGCCAGGTGAAACATTTACATCCCTTTGGCCTTTTCCATTTGCTTTTGTCCTCAACACTGAGGTAGTAAAGCAGAGGTTGTGAGTGGGTGGCATTGGTCTGCATTGTCTCAGTTCACCCAGCTGCAAAGGCGCAATCTCACCTAGACGTTTGGGCCAACGTAGATGAAAGTATTTGCAAATGTCGATGTCTGTTGGCCTCCGCTAGCCTCCATTGGCCTCCGCCGGCCTCCACTGGTCTGCACTGATGAATGTCGACCGCGTCCAAAAATTTTCAACATGTTCAAAATTTCTTGCCATTTGCCGATGTACCTCTGGCTACATTGGTGACAGTTAGAGAAAGATAATCTCCGCTACAACCAAGTTCCCTATGCTAGCCTCCGTTAGCCTAAGTTACTGGTGCGATCGTCTACATAGGCTAACGTTTGGGTGCTGCCTTGCCCTGCCTGCTCAGAATCATTGGACAGTGGTGTGTTGACTCCCTCTCACACACGTTGCCACGTTGGCAAAAGTCCCGCTTGTTCTAATAGCACACTGGCTAATGCCTGCCTCCGCTGGCCTCCACTAGCACCACGTTGTGGAACACCAAGCCACGTTAGAGTTTCGCTACCAAACTCCGGTAACGTGATTTTTGCTGACATTTGGCCACTTTTCTCGACTTTGCCCTGCGTTCACCAAACAATGGGGTAAATGTTATAGTGAAATTGCGCCTTAAATGGGTACCGGCCTTGGCTGGGGAAGTAACCTGAGTCAGGCTGGTGCCACGTCCACTGGGGGTTATAGACTCTCATCTGCTTCACACTATGGAATCCGGAGATCAGTGCCAGCACCAATGGACCAATGGCCTATATACGATATTACTTCCTCACTGAGGCTCCAGAAAACTGGATCATGCCCAGAGAAACACGTTGTGGTTGACATCCCCTCACAATGCAAGTAGTAAACCTTGTCTGAGTCTCCCTAACTAAGCGTTTACTTGGCACAAAGTCATTCTAATGCTCCCTATGGATCCTCTGAAGAGACTGAGCACTAAAGACCTTCAGTCATCACCTTAGGGGACTGGTTAGTGCCCAAGTCTTACAACCACACAATAAGACAGGAAGTACCAAGACTCTACAGACTTGGGCCTTCGTTGTCCTGCAATGGTATCGCATCGCCAATTACTTCTGCCCAGTGACCTCATGACTCAATAAGCTGTTACCATAAACTAGCAAACTGTTGTAAATTAAAACTGAGCATTAACTACCCTGGGTGCACAAACTAACATTCTTGCTGTGAGGCAAGAGTGCCAAACACAGCGCCATCGTGCTGGAGATTGCTACCATGTTAATTATTTTACTAAATCATTGAACAGTCCAGAAGTGACATTAGCACAAATGGAAGATGTCTTTAGAAATTGCCATTTCATGTTGCTAATCTACAGTGATTACCCGCTTACTGTAGAACATGTAAAATGTAATAATACAGCTGTTAGATTTTAAAAAACACCAACATAAGGCCTTGCAGTGTCAGAGCAGTCGTCTTTACTGTTCCCATAAAAATAAAACAATTAAACTTTTTTGATCTTCCAATTTTTTCCGCAAGTCGTTGCTGTCCCATCCCCACCCCACCGTACCTCAACATTATTTAACAAGGTTTGCCATGAGGCTGAACTAAACTAAAATGAACACAGTCATTCACTGCAAAACGACTTCAGGGCAATAACTTTAACAATTTATTTTTCTATTGCAGGCAATCACATCTTTGCCTACACTACTCTGCCTGATCTGGCAGTCGGCCTCATTCTTCTTGCTATGTCTTTACTTGTGCTCTGCACCTGCCTCATCCTCATCGTCAAGTTGCTCAACTCCATGCTGAAGGGACAGGTTGCTGTGGTCATCAAGAAGGTGCTAAACACAGGTATTTTAACAAAAACAAAACTCTCCACGACATGCTCTGCCCAGCCTGTCTGATGGTCAGCACATCTCATTTAATGGTGGTGCTTGATGAGCAACGTAGGTACAGCAACCCTGTTGCTTCTAGTGTGCCTCCAGGTCTACAAGACCTGTTGAGTAACAGACACAGCTCAGGCAAAAATGACGAAATCCTCATTCGTTCTGCTAATGAGTTCTTCTGGTTTGCTGCTCACCTTCAGTGCTTGTGTTTGTCGACAGATTTCCCATTTCCTTTTGGGTGGGTAACTGGCTACATTGCTATTTTGGTGGGCGCCGGAATGACCTTCATCGTTCAGAGCAGCTCTGTCTTCACCTCAGCTATAACTCCTCTTGTTGGTAAGCCGTTGTTTACCTAATGGAATAAAAGCCTTTGTTCAAAATGTTTCTGCAAACATGGTCTGTGTTTGACTTCAGGTATTGGCGTTATTAGCCTTGAGAGAGCCTATCCTCTGACACTGGGATCAAATATTGGTACAACAACGACTGCCATACTTGCTGCTATGGCTAGTCCTGGAGAGACTCTAGGAAACTCCCTGCAGGTTAGATTACGTCCTGGTGCCTAGATTTGTCTGTAATTTGGGCCTGGCCTTGCTTAAATCTTATTTAATCTGTTTTTATTCCAGATTGCACTGTGCCATTTCTTCTTCAACATCATGGGTATTATACTGTGGTATCCAGTCCCCTTCATGCGGGTGCCCATCAGGTTGGCCAGAGGTTTGGGAAACCGTACGGCCAAATACCGTTGGTTTGCTGTGTTCTACCTCATCCTGTGCTTCCTGATTTTGCCTGTAACTGTGTTTGGCCTGTCCCTGGCTGGCTGGCAGGTCATGGTTGGCGTTGGTGTCCCTATTGTTGTTTTGCTTGTTTTCATAATTATTGTGAATGTCATGCAGTCTCGCTGTCCTCGCTTCCTGCCCAGTTGTCTACACAGCTGGGACTTTTTGCCCCGACCCCTACGCTCCTTGGCACCCTGGGATGCCGTACTGACCTCAGTCTTGCGTTGCTGCGGCAAACACTGCTGCTGTTGTTGCAAGTGCTGCAAGTGTTGCAAAAGCTGCCAAAATGATGAGGATGAAAAGATCAGAAAGAACAGCAAGAGTTTGGAAATGTATGACAATCCAGCGATGTCTCCCGATGACGACATAAAGGCCATTAAAGCAACAAGTCTGTAAATTTGTATATATAAGAAACACTGTATATGCAATAATGTATGTATAGCATACTTGTAATTATTTATCATGTCTCAGACTGTACTGTGTTGATGATTGCCCTTTAATGGACGATGTACTAAGAAATGTAATAATATGATCACCATCACACTTGAAAAAAAAATAAGATGTTGAGCATAATTGTTTGAGCTGCTGCCTTTAGTCATGTATTATAATGTTGTTTTATGATGTTTTCAGGTTCTGATTAGTAGTTTGTATGGCTGAGCTATGACTTAGCTATGGGTGGTTCCAAATGCTCTGACTTTAAAAAAAATATATATATATATATATTGTGACATGTGCAAGAAGAGACCTTTGCTTCAATTTTAAACTTCGAACTTTAGATGTTTAATGTAACATTTGTTGCTGTGTTGTATTTAAGAGTATAGAATGTTGTAAATAAAAATATTTTTAAAGTTCTTTTACTGCCACTTTTATCTTCATTTTTTAATATTCCAGTCAGTAACATTGGATCAGTGAGTACAAAATAAGCAAACATTGTTTGTTTTTTTACATACATTTAATAACTTTTAATTATGAGCAATTTGTTTGGCATTCGGACATGATTTTGCAAAAAATTCACATTTTGCTTCATGGATCACACAAATTCCCATTGGGACAGTGAACAGAACATTTAAAAAAAAAATAATATTCCTGCTGGCCTATCTGATGCGACTTTGAACAGTTTTGTGACAAAGGGACTTTGGTCTTTGAACTAAACACTCCAGCTCAAGTCAAACTTATAACAATATCAGACAGCAAACTTTGTTAAATTGTTTAAAAAAATTTCAATACCGATACCAGTGCTGATAATTTGACTTCGATACTGGTTCCTGAACAATACTTTTTCCAAAATGAATTTCTTTTTAAATCTATTTTAACAAAAAGAAAATTACATTACACGTTACAGTGCAAACCCTTGTTTTATTTTCCAGCTCCATGGGAAATTCAGAGCAGTTTCATAACATGAAAAACATAAATTGTCTGTTTCAACACCTTGGTATTTTTCCACTCGACAAAAACAAAAAACCATATAACATAAAATGACACCTATTAGACAGGTCTGAGCCAGGCAAAAACTGCCCTTTTTTGGGGTCAAGGTTTTCTCAACTGATTCTGGTACTTTGAACCATGCTGATTAAAATAAGCTTTTGGGCCATCTGAAATTTTGCCCGAAATCCAAGATGGCGGCCAAAATTCAAAAAGGCCGCCAAAAATAAAAAAATCTTTTTTCACAGCGTTGGGTTTGGCTATCAAGATGGTTTTTTCTCCCAGAATAACTATTTTTGGGCAGAAGAATATGATCCTGTGGTTTAAATTCCGAAAAAATGCATTCATCATGGCGAAAACCAAGATGGCCGCCGGAGTCGCCCTGCCAACTTACGGAATGCTATAACTCCAGTTCTAGATGGGCTATGACAATAATATTGGTCTCTACCCCTAGGTTTTCAGGGGCAAGGAATTCGAATCTGTCATCAGTTTGAACCGCAGGCTACTCTGTCATGGTGAAAATGCATTTTGATGGATGCAAAGCCACTTCGGTGACACCTACAAGACTACCAATTTTACCAAATGTGAATGAAACTGCATTCACACTTGATTCTACAAATATTAAAAACAAATTTGTAAAGAACAGGTGTATTTCTAACATAATCATACAATGTCTGTATCTGATATAGTCCTGAAAAAGGGTACACATGTCCATGATGTAAAATATCAGTGAGCTTTCACATTAGTGCCCTAACTGGGCACTTGTGAAAGCTCTCTATTTTGTCTCTTCCCAGGTCCTATTGTCTCCTCAATATGAAATGTCAAGATCACTACAACTGTCAGAGCTCAGACTTTCACAAATGTCAGTCACTGAGGTATCATCATCCGAATCCTTATCGTCTTCAGAACTATCCTCATCCCTATCATCGTAATCAACAGCAGTCATCAGCGGAGTCACATGTAGTTGATTTTCCACTGTAGGAGCCGGCTCTGAAATTTGAAAGAAAT
>OMMV01111382.1:6017-18152 GCA_900302635.1 Chatrabus melanurus
TAACATCCAAAAAAAAAAAAAAAAAGGGTAATGGGGCCTCAGTCAGTACACAACACGCAATGCCCAACACACAAACTGTGAAGCAGATTTTTTCCGCTGAGCATTCAACAAACATTAGATTTTACATTCGGAGGAAAACCCCGTTTGTCAGAGCCAAGCTAGGCTAGTTGTGCACAGCCGCATCCTTATGGGGACGACACTTTTGCACACCAACAGTCTCTTAGAATCTGACTCCTTCTGGTCCCAAACAGAGTATAGTAGTAGTATTTTTTAAAAATTGACATTTGTTTTCAAAGTGACAAAACCATTTTCAGAAATGTTACTTCAGCCTCTCAGTGGGTGGATCCTTTCACATAATAGCCTAATTAACACAGCTGCTGTGTGGTAACTAAAAGCTACACGACCACGTAATGCTTATTTTCAGAAAATGTTTGTTTTTAGAACATTTTAGCATCAGTTTAGCCCCATTAGCCTCCTAAAATTAGGCAGCACGCTGCAACAACCGTGCACCATTAAGCTCGTTACTGTGCAGCCACCACCGCTTTGACAGTAAAGTGATTTTACTGTGAAGCACACACGGTACTTGTAGTAGTTTTTACACGTTTTACTTTACTGCTGGAAACAGAAAGCGGCGTAGGTCGTCTGGAGCAGATGTGCTTGCTGCTGTCATTTTTCAGATTTAAAGCTTTTCATAGGTTTGGGACAAGAGTGTCAAACGCATGCTAAATACTGTACGTAAAGTGCATAGTAGGTGGCAGGTCTGTAACCCCCCCAAACACACACATACACACGGGCAACACAAGAAATATTTGTTACCATTACACAAGTGCAAACAACATGGCTGTCATCTGTGCAATCTTGACCGTCTGTTGGCACCACTCCCTCGGCTTCAGCGTTGTCTTCAGCCGGCATTTCCTCCTGTCGAGAACACGACACTTAAAACTGCACCACAAAAAACACTGTAATTACAGCATGGTGCGATTTACACTCGTTTCCCCACCCCTCACCTCTGGATCGACTCTGTGGATAAGGCGCAGCTTCTTCGATATCGGGGCCCTGGAGGAGTCGTCCGGCGGCGCTTCTGTGTCAGTGACCATGGTGGAGGTACTGTCTTCCTCCTCACGAGGCCGCTTTGACATAGAGGTTCCTGGTGTTGCTGAAACTGGAGATAATGCATTATTACAATTGCATCTACGCCTGAGGGAGTTTTTCCTGACCACCGTTACCAATGTGCGTGCTCAGGGAGTGGGGAGGTTTAGACCTTACTCTCGTGAAGCGCCTTGGGGCGACTTTATGCTGTGATTTGACGCTGTATAAATAGATTGAACTGACATCTGCCAACCAATAGAGGAGGGCAGAAATCATGTGATCGCCCCATCACCCTGTCTGTGTACATCACACACACAGTAGACGTAGGATTTCAATGACATTTTGTGTAAAATAGCACTTGCTTCAAGGAACAGTTAATTTTATGGCCCCGATCCCCATTTATCTCTTACTTTACGCCTTACGTTTAAAATCCTCTCTATCACTTGGCGGAGATAACAACGGTTGGAATTACCACACCGATAGACGTGGGTCCTCAGAGTACACCTTCCTGTTTGTCTTTTGCACAATAATTCAAAACGTACTGTACAGACTGATGAAATTTTGTGGTCAGGGAAGACCATTCATTTTGAGGCAGACCTGGTTCTGCTTTAAAGTTTTTTTTTATCTGCTCGTTTGTCTTTCTTATCCCTTTCCCAATAATTTAAGAACTGGCCTTATGACATCACAAAGAGCTATACATATCCTACATAAAAGCCTACAAAGCCAAGTGTAAAACCCCTCTGTCAGTGAGCAGAAGTAATTCTGCAGTGGAATTATGCATTTTTCGAGCAAAACTTTTTTTCTTTTTTTTAAATTTTGCCTTCATTTGATAGGAAATAGAGAGGCAGAGGTATGCAACACAGGTGCACAAGCTCAGGAATAAAACCCTGCACAGCCAGGTGAAACGTGGGTGTCGTCCCCTTGGCCTTTTCCAGCTGCTGGGGTCCTCAGCACTGAGGCGCCTGCGTGCTGGATCATGCCCAGAGAAATACACCATATGGTCAAAATGTCATAGTTGACATTCCCTCACAATGCAAGTGATACTCCTGAGTTTATTTTGCCTCAGTAGTTGTTCAACTGACACAAAGTCATTCCAGCATTATTACTACTACTTATAATAATAACAATAATACAAAGGTCAGGTCTGGGAGCACATACTGGTGCTGTATGTCGTGTTGGCATTTTTTGCAGCTTACTCAGTAATATTTCAGAAACTACAACAATCACACAGTATAGTCAAAACTGTCACTTTTCAAACATATACATTTTCTCACCAGTTCCAAACACGGTGGAGGAGGTGGAGGACGTTGCAGGCCATTCCACCTGCGAGCTGGGCGTCGCTTCAATGACCACAGGTGACTGCTCCTGATTGGCTGGCTCAGCATGAGTCATGCTCTGCTGCTGTGTTGGCTGGACAAATGCCGTGGCCTGAATCTGGGTCTGCTGCACAGACAGCATTGGATTGGCCAATGTAGTCTGGACGTTGGGGCTAGCGGAGCGCACTGAACCACTGGCGCTGCCGTAAACGGTAACATGCTCCACTGGGGGGCTTTCAGTAGACTGCATTGCTGTAGAGGAGTCAAAATGAAGAAGGGATCAGTGATGTAGATCCAAAATTAGAAACGGATCAGTCAAAGTCCTGTTTGTGATTCATTTCTGTGGCTTCAAAATTTCCAGAAAATGTTTGAGGGTAGAGTTAGACTTACCTTCCTGAGTCTCCACTTGTGTGGTGGGCATGACAGTAGCAGTGGGTGTTGGAGTGGGTACAGGAGCCGGGGTGATCATAGGCCTGATGCTTGCCCTTGGAGTGGGCTTGTTTCCTGGGTTGACGGGCTGCTTGCCAGCTGTCGCCACTACAGGTGTTGGTTTAATATTTGCAGTGGGAGGCTCAGAGGTGCTGGCACTGGAAGTGACAGATGAAGACTTGTAGTTCAACTATGCAGGCGAATGGTCTGCTCACTCATATTTGTATGTGTGGACATGCAGCCTAAACGTATACATAATAACAGTTTCTGTGGTGGTATAGTATAACATACCTGCCCCGGTCTGCAGTTGGAGTAGTTTTCAAGGTGATCTGTCTTTGTTCAGAGCTTCTCTGTGGTTCCTGGGTCTAAAATCAGGACAAACAGAAGTATTACACTGTAGAATTTCCCAAGTATTACACAGTATCAGTGATAAAAGTACAGTAAGACCACCACCCCCCTGAACCTTCTGAGGCCAAGAAGACATGACTGGAGACACCTTATGTGAGGATTTAAGATGGCATGACCTGTTCGGTCAGAAGACCCAAAGCCACAATGAGGCTCTGGGGGTTATCTGATGTTCTTTTTGGTTAGTTTGTTTTGGGTTGTTGCCATTGCACATTACTTATTGTCAAAGTACTGAGGAATTTTGAATGTTTGGTTGTTCATATATTAAAAACTTGTATGCCACTTGTATGGACAGCCCACTGTAATTGTGCTAATTGGTTTTCCTGTTGACTCGAGAAAATATTTTAATAAAAACGTGAAATACAAAATCAACATTTTTCACAGCTTTTCTCATCCTCCTCTAGTAGGATCCAGAGTTTCCTATCTCGGTCTTTCCCTGTTTACCCACATAAACCAAGCCAAATGAGTTGTTTGCTGTTGCTGCCCTTAAGTACTGAACACACCTGATCAGGTGTGGGTCGAGCAGGGAGAACATGAAACCGTGCAGTACTTGGGGTCCGGAGTAGAAGAGTGAAACACTGGTTTAACATAACGTTTTCTGTCACTCACCTTGCTAGGACCTACTTCAGTCGGCTCGTCTCTCTGCTCCTGTCTCTCCTGTTGGCCTCGCAGGTCTCTGAGTTCCCTCTCCTGTCGGCTGAAACGCGCCTCATATTGGGACTTGAGAGCACTTATCCGAACCTCCAGCTCATCACACTGCTGCTTCAGCTCCTCGTTTTCCTTCTGCAGCTGATCTTTATTGACTGGACACACAGTAAAATAATTAAGCTATACAGTCATACGATACAAACAAGGCAACACAACAAACAGGGAAATAAGGATTTATTCTGGTTCCCAAAATAATGAATTTCAAAGGAGACTAGACAATTTTCATCTCACCCATGAGCTGGTTGATTTTCTGCTTGGCCAACAGGATGGCTTTTCTGGTTTTCTCTTCCTTGTCAGTCATCTGCTGTCTAAGCGAGTCTTCCTGGGAAGCTTTATCCTGCAACTCCTGCCTCATTCTGCTCAATTCTGCCTGGAGTCGGGATGACTGTTCATGGGCGTTGCGCACCTCAGCCTCACGATCAGCACGCTCCTGCGGCAGGCAACACAGTATGATGTGATAAAAATGAATGTAAACAAAAAGGGTAAGCACGCTAATGTTAGAATGAAATAAATAGGGGTAAAATCATTAAATATACAGGATTAATAATCAATTGCTGCAAACACCTTATATAACACAAATCTAAAACTTCATCATCAATCATGCCCCCTCCACAATCGCCAAACAAACTTTGCAGAGAACACAATTCCCCAAATGTTGAGGTACAGTTTTCCCACATTCGTTCAGTCTGAACTGTAACCCCCTCACCAAAAAGAAAAACAAAACAGCCTGGTCAGAAATCATTTCAATAGTCGTTTTGCAGTTACTACAAATTTTTATTCACACTATAATAATTTATTTCTAATCAGTTCACCAGTGCCTTATTTTCCTGGAGTTTGTTTGTTTATATTTGTGTTTTACTTTATTTAATTAACTTGATATTTAAATTTTGAAAGTGAAAGAGGAAGCAATAAAATAAATTCAAATCACAAATAAAGAAAAGACTGAATTGAACACATTTGTTTATCCTACCACATACTGAAGCTAAATAAACACAATATAGCTGTGCATTGGAAGACAGTTTTCTTTGACAAAAGACTAAATACCTCAAACCCGTTTGAAGATTTTGGTTTTTATTTGACCGACTTGTGATATTGATGTTGTGTTTCACCTTGTTGGCGTTCTCCACTTGTCCCTCCAGTTCCCTGGTCCTGGCTTCAGCCTGACTCAGGGAATCTCTGAGGGTCTGCAGTTCCTGGACTGAGGCTTGACGAGCCTCCTCGTCTTGGGACGGGCCTGCTGTAGCCTCAGTTACCAACTGGAAGATGCACAGTAAGAAAATTAACAACTTGATTACGTCCCCTTTTAAGTCGCAAACAAAAGCAGGTTATACTTTCATTCAGTGACCGCAAACGCTGCGCGCACATACTTCAAATAGAGAACAAAATTTGCATGTACTGAACATGTGGCTTGTGACCAGGGGGATGATTTTTTTCAATTCCCCAGTCAGATAGGAAAAATCACTAAGGTGCCCTTGAGCAAGGTCCTGAACCCCCAGGTTACTTCCTGCTGTGCAGTTGTGAGCAGGTTGGTGACATACTGAGTCAACTATTAAGAGAAAGCCTTTATACTTTGAGTCCCCATTTTAACAATGCGTAGGTTCAGGTGGCGGTAGAAAGAAGATTATACACAAAACAAGGAATAGAATAAAAGTGGATCCGTTATTGACCCCATCAGATCTTGACCATGATAGAACAGAAGCATCTTTAACAGCCATGACGTCTCTTACCTTGTCATGTTCCACCTTGAGCTCATCATACTGAGTTTTATAGCGGCGCCCAATCTTTTTGACCTGAGTTATAGTTCGCAGCTTCTCCTGAAGGTCTGCGTTCTTGGTCTCCACTTCCTTCCTCAGCAGATTCCTCTCTTCGTTCAACTTGCTCATTCCTTCACGTGCACTTTGTAGCTGGGTTTGCATGGATGTTGTTAAATTACTGGTCCTTTGGTGAAAAATAAAGATTTTAAAAATTAATAGTAAAGGAGAGAAAGAACGGCAGGATCGTGTGAGTGACAGAAATAAATCAAAGAGTCGATACAAAAGCCCAACAGTTCTCTTACATTCATTTTTTTTTTTTACGTCTCACTGTGAGGAATATTATACTCCTTAAGCCTGTCGATCACTACTCAAGTCGGTGCTTGTTGGCAGTTTTGCAAATCATCTTCTTGCCTCTCAGAAAACACACTTCTCTGTCCTGGCTGCTAATGAGAGCACTGAGCTTGTCAGAGCAAACTACCACCGTGGCTTTTGACTGCTGGCAGTCTCTTGTTTGGCCTCACCATAGAGCAGAATCAGAGAGTGTGGTAGCTGTACCACATGACATAAGGCTGATTTTCACATCAGTGCTTCTGCACGTCAGAATCTCTTTTGGCCAAAACAGTGAAAAAGAAAAAAGAAAAAGAAAAATTATGGGTTATCAAACATCATAGGGTGCTCTACATCGTGCTTTCTGACTTGCATGGAGAAAAAAGCTGATTGGTTGAATTTACTAATGTGGTCATGGAAGAGCTTGATGTTTACACCAAACATCAAAAAATGAACCCACATATAGACACATATATATATAAATATAAAAAAACAGTCAACACTCTGGACTTCTTCTATGCTGCACTTTCTGGGACCCTATGTAGCACTGCCCCTAGTGGTGATGTGGAAGGCGTGCAGACATGCAAGAGCATACGCATGTCGGTCAAGCTGTTACCTGCCCAAGCTAACAATATCAACTACTTTAAACTTGTCATGTAGGCTTCATGGACATTGCAATGGGTCAACATCCTAGTGTTTTTCTTTATGTCTCGGTGCCTCTTGGGTTTAACCTAATCCCCGTTCTCTGAAAACATGAGCGAGGTGTGTCGCCAGATGACTTTGAGAAAGTGGTGTGACCAGCTAGAGTGAAGAGCAACACCATGATCCCATTTTATGGAGAAGGCTTGTGATTCCGCCTTGAAGCAAATGCCACTGCTGCCATATAATAATGAGATACAGGCTCCTGATAACAACAGATTGTTCCAATCGTGAAGCATCTCACTCGTGCAAAATAACTTCAAGATTCCCCATAGGAGACCGAAACCCACACAGTCTAATGGTATCTTGCTCAATAATAAGTCAATCACAGTTCACCTGATCATCTCGGCTTTAAGTTTGCTGCTCTCGTCAGTGAGCTGCTGGATACGTTTGACATTTGCTTCTTTCTCTGAATTCAGGCGCTTGTACTCTTCTGGATCTGAATCTTTCTGCTGGGTCACCAAATGCTGGAACATGGGAAAATGATGCATGTTAATAAATAAATGCGGACATTCACATAAGCTTATATGATGGACTGTCCAATTGATGGGGAAGATGCATTTTTTTCACCCAATCAACTTTGTTTCCTTACATCTATATCCTACATTTGTCTAGGGGTAGAAAGGGGCAATTTGCCCCAAGGTTGAGTGGTTCAGGGATACACTTGTGGATCAACCCTACCAACCCTTAGTTTAGCACACGACCCACTCTAACAACTCAGCTGCAGTCGTTCTGCCTCACAATTAGCACTACTTTAGCTGAATGGCTATACTAACCTGTGTCCGAGCTTTCCAAAGCTTGATCTCCTCTTCCAGTAGTTTTTTCTCTGCCTGCAGCATACCGCTCTTCTCACTCAGCTCATAGTTGGCTTCTTGCATTGGCATGATGTCCGATTCCAATTTTTGAACCTAAAATAAAAAAAAATAAAAAAAAGTGGATTCACCAAACAGTCCAATTAATGTTAAAATGTGAATGCTGTTCACATTTTATCATTCACACCTGAAATGATCCATTGCACAAAAATGTCATTATTTGCTTACAATAACAGGATAATAGAATGATTCTTAATAATAATTCATACTTTTTTAATCCCCTTGGGGAAATTGTGTCTCTGCATTTAACCCATCCTAATCACAGACATTTTTGAAACAATCTGATCACACTAGGAGCAGTGGGCAGCCACTGAGCAGTGCCTGGGGACCAACTCCAGATCTTCACACACTGCCCTGGTCACTGGCTGTGTGAGGAGCACAAACCTAATAATGCTTTTTATAGTAGGAGGAAACTGGAGTGCCCGGAGGAAGCCCACGCAGACGACATGCAAACTCAACGCAAAGGAACTGGGCATGGACAGATTCGAACCCCAGACCTTCTTCCTGCGAGGCAAGAGTGCTAACCAGTATGCCACCGTGCCGCCCCAGAGAGCGCGCAAAAAACATGCAATTAGCAGAAAATGAGCATTAGATATTCTGCAACATAGCAGATCAGAACAGCGCACATCAAATGAACACAACTGCTGAATGTACAGGTAACGTCTTAGAAAAGGCAAGATACCTTCGCTTGGATCTGCTGCAGCTCTTGTTCCATTTTGTCCTTTTCCTCTCTCAGCATCTTGTTGGTTTCCATCAGGATGCTCATCGTTTCTGTCTTTTTCATCAGTTCATCGTGCTGAGCCAGTGTCTTTGCCGTCACCTGAGTCACATGAGCACCAGACTCTGTCACATACTGCAGGTTTGAATTTTTGCCTGTACATTTTCCTTTTTAACTTTGTGTGTTCCAGTACCATCGCTCGAGACTAGATATTTTAACAATTCTTCACTTGACAAGTCAAACTACGCACATTAGAGCAACTTTGTTTTTTTTTTTTTAATTCTCTACGCCTACAATGACAAATTATAATTGTTCTATCCTTCCAATTACACGGAGATGTTTCAGAGTACTACCGGTAAACAAAGTACTTGTCAACGAGTACAGAAACATGCCAAATTAAATAAAAATAAAAAAATTTCTGAGTCTTAAGTTAGGGAAGACTGAACTATGTCTGAATCTAACGATTTTTTTGATACACTGATTCTATGTGTGTGTGTTTGTTGATTTAGTTCTGCACTAAAACATTTAAATATTCCAACATCAAACCATTGTTTCACTTTGTTTATAGAAATTCTAAGAACATACATCTCAATATGAAAAGCTTTTAATGCTTTTAATATGTGCAATCTTTAATATTTTCAGTGCACATGTTTCATAATTACTGTCGCCATACTGCTGGCAAACTTTCTGTGTCCTTTGTTACACAGTTGTTAATAGAAGTGTGAATCTGTCTCAGTGTGTATTGCTGGTTTGTTGAATAAAGTTGCTGTGGCGTTTCAGTTGTTTTTTGCCTGTAACTGCATGGTGTATAATGTGTGTGTGAGAGATATCAGCTACCAAACTAATTCGTAACGAAATTTGTTGGTAACGTTTTCTGTTTTTAAAAATTAATTTTAATTGATTAAATGTTGTAGCTCTACACTGACCTGAAGGTTGGAGTGGCATGAGGTCAAATTTTTCTTTGTAGTTCATGTTAAAAGTCCAAAATAAATAAATAAATAAAATAAAAGTAAATTAAAAAAAACAAATGACCTGCATTCTCTCCTTTGCAGCACTCAAGCCGTCTTGCACCTCCTTCAGTTCACGCTCCAGGTGCTCCACCCTGAGGCGGTGACGCATGCTCTCCCCGTGTGCTACCTCAAAACGGGACTCTGCGATTTCTTTCTCGCGACGCACAAACCTGGAATGAAGAATAATTAAGGATTTGAAAAAAGTAATGCGACATGGAAGAACAGAATTAAAACTGGTGAAATTATGTGGATTTGCTATAAATCAACAACAGTAAAATCACGCCAATATAATGAATATATCATCAACACCACCACCATATTTTCCTCAAGGACCTGCGACAAAACTTCCATCCTGCTACCGTGACTCCCACAAAATAAATTCAAAGGATCGCGCCATGACTGAATCAGACTGCTGGACGTTGGTTTGTGAACATGATAATTTTTTTTGATCCAGAAAGACACTTAAGTTTGTGAATATGAAAACTGACAATGCAACAAAAACACTTCTTTTCATCTTTGGATTTGCAATGAACTATATCAAGTTATACTAAATGTGCAAGCATGTCATATCCCATGAATTTCCCCAGAAAGATTGCAAAGCGTAGGGACAACCAAGCAGAGGGAGGTGTAAACAAGGCGCTGATGGTAATGAACAATATTTTTACAGGGGAATGTAGGTCCAAGTCTTTAGTGCCATGATGCTTCCAATTTTAATGTATTTGGAGATCTGGATGGTAACCAGTGACCAAAAACAAAGATTGGAAGTCTTTGGTACTAGGTCTCGAAGGCAAATCCTTGTGCACCGTTTAAATGAGTTTGTATCAAATGAGGATTATCTCAGGAAACTCAGATGAGCCTTATTACTTGTATTATGAGGTAACATCAACTACAACACTACGGCTATATTTTAGCTTGATTATATATTATTATTATTATTATTATATATATGCATGAAACATTTGTACAGTACTGTAAATTATTTGGAGAGGCTCAGACAGGATTACAGAAAACCAAGCACCCTCTGCTGGTTACAGATGAGAATACATTCACATACGGCAGCCCAACAGCAGAACACTCAGCACACATAAGATGCCTAGAGAGATAAGAGTCATTATGCAGCCCTGCTATCACTTTAGAAAGTAAGATCAGCTCAGTTTACACGAAAAAGGAAAAAAAAAAAAGTGTGTGTGGGTTGATCAAATTAGCTGAAGACTGCACAGGGGATCAATTTTTGCAACAAGCAGACATCTCAAAATGATGCCCATGGAAAGTGTCCCCCACCTCTGTTATTTGCCTCCTGAGGAGGTGTAAAGGCTAAAAACCACAGTGTAAACGTGTCTTGCAACTGACTGGGGATCTGCGTAAAGAAACTTTGTATGTCCAGATAAATTAATTCACATAACGCCAAGTTGCAGCCACACACACACAGAGCAGCGACTCTGCAGTGTGATGATACTGACCTCTGTCGTACACAATGTGCATCTCTGTTAAAGTCATATTTTAAATAAAAGACAAATGTTACATTTATATGTGCACACAGATTTCAGAAAAATGTGCTACCTGAGAATTTCAATGACTTGATCTTGAGATTTCCCCTCTTCAGTGAGAGGGACGTTAACCGGGTTCAGACTGGCCACTCGTTTCAAGTTGTCGGCCATCTTGCTGCTCATTGTCTGAATCTGTTCATGCAGGAGGGTGTTCTGACGCTGTAACTCCTCATATCGACTCTCCATCTTGGCCATCTCCTCCTGTGAGGAAACCAAAAGGTGAACGTGTAACTGCAAAAATGAAATTAGGCACATCTTTAGAAAGGTTTTTAAATCAAGACGGGACCTGCTCAAATATTAACGAGTATATACAGCTGTAAATGTCTCACATTGACCCTCATTAATCCCACACACCAACCCCCTCAATGGCATCCAACAGCATCTAAAAGCTACTCTACAAATACTGAATACAGGACAAGGGAAAAAAAAAAAAAAAAGTATAGCTCTAACCAGGAAAGGTATCTCAGAAACTTGGAAACAAATACCGTAAAAGTCCTAATTCACGCGCAATGCGCGAACGCATGTCCACTGGCCTGCGCGTGTATTAGGTACAAAAAATTGTACATTTGTGACTTGTTTTTAAAGTGAGAACTGCGTTAACTTCGATTCAGTTGCGGTGAAATTTCACTGTGAGTCGCGCAGTTCCTGCAGCTGCGCGTGCACGTCAATCGCGCGAACGCTGATTGTTAAAAACAGCCTCATGCTCCGTTAAAAACAGCGCGCTGCACTTCTGGGTCCAAACAAAGAAAGAATCTCTCAAAACCATCAGCTGAGGAAAAAGAATCCGTCTCCTCTTTTCTCTGTGAGCTCGCTGAAAGGAGAGCCGCGTACACGCGAAAACCCACAATTCCGGAAAACCGGAAAACAACGAGTGTTACCGACTTTTCCCGAGTGTCTGCTTATCTGAAGAAAGTGACATTTTTTTAACGTTAAGTTGTTGTGGAGAAAGAAATCTCCTGTCACTCTGCTTGGAAGTTATTTGAAAGGTTTTGTATTTTTCTATAATTGCATTTTACACAATAAATGTTCTTAAAATGTTATTCTATACTATTTAAAATTTCTTAACAGTTAAGAATACAGCTTCCTGCTGATTTCATTTTTATTTGGCAACATATAAACACAAGAAAACATAATAATATTGCAGAGGATCGCACAAAAAGCAGCCAAAGAGGCACTTATTTCCATTGTGGTCCTCTTAAAATGAAGAACAAACTAACAATAATTCATTAATTCATTCATTTTCTAGACACACACACATTCT
>OMMV01111504.1:0-12834 GCA_900302635.1 Chatrabus melanurus
GCCTGATCATAAAGATTCCAAAAAGGTATAGTTTGGACTATCTATGACTGAATGTTCTGGAGTTATGGGGCAAAAACAGCAAAAATTGTGACAAAGGTCATTTGCAGTTTGTATAGGGGTCAAAAGTTAAAAGTTGCTCCAATTTTGGTATAACGTGATGCAAATTACTGGATGAGTTAATAGGGTTTTAAAAAGGAATAGTTTGCACCATCTGTTATTCAGTGTCCAACTCTTTATTAATTTTTAAGCTGACGTTTGCAAGACTGATGCCTGGATTTGCACATTTTGCCTGCACGGACGGACTTTTAAGCAGTACATTGGTGTAACTCACTGAATGCCGTTAAGCTTCTACTGCACATAGCACAGTTTAGTGACTCTAGCGCAAAGCTGTCCAAGGATGTTCTGTCCCTAAATTTTCAATTCAAGGTAAGAAAATATATTTTTTTATCAAATGCATTTGTCATCAGTACTATAAATTTATTTATTTTCATAATTTCGTGAAGATATGTTCATGTAGGGGCAGCACGGTGGCTCAGTGGTTAGCACTCCTGTCTGCCTGGGTTTCCTCCCACTATCAAAAACATGCACATTAGGCTCTGCTCCATCCTCTGCCCTTGACCAAGGCAGAGCGTCTACATCTGGAGTAGGTACCCGGGCGCCGAACTGTGTGGCTGCCCACTGCTCCTAGTGGTTGGATTGTGTCTAACTGTAATTAGGATGGGTTAAATGCAGAGAACTGAATTTCCCCACGGGGATTAATAAAGTATCTATCTAAAGTATCTATCTATGTACTGCTTCATTGTTGAGTGACTGATTCCCATATTGGTTATATTGTTTGCAAGCACTTCTTGCCCCATTTGGTGATGGCTCCCCGTGGGAGCCTATTTGCAATTCAATTGCAATATATGGACCCCATCCTCTACTTGATCGATCTGAATCTATGGTGACTCTATAGTGTGGTCTCAAATTTGGCTGCATCATCCAAAAACAAATAAGTAGACAAGTAATGAGGTTGATTATCTGTGAGATCATGACATCACATGCAAAAGAGTGTCTTATTATAACTGTGAGACAACTGTTTTTAATTCTAAAAAGGGAAATTTTGTAGTTCAATAAATTTAGTATACTTTTTCAGCTTTTTGCTTAAGGTCACCACAGCAGATTTGATATGGATGTTGATGTGTTTTACGCCACATGTCCCTCCTGACACAACTCCACATTACATGGAGAAATGGCCGGTCTTGAACCAGGAGCCTTCTGTTTTCTAAACAAGTGCATTGACCATTTCGCCACCATGCTACCCCTCTTGTAGTACAATATAACAAGCTGGATAAACATGACATTTATTAAAACATAATCAAATGTATAACCAACCAAGCAGGGCACTCAGGGAGAGCAACCACCTGTGCTTTATGTGTTTGACACTGAATCATGCAAATGAATTCTTTCTGATTCAGTGATATCGAACTCTGCCTGACTGCTATTTACTTCCAATATAATGGGCTCACTGGTGTCTCTAACAGTAGCCAATCGTGAAATATGGACGAACTAGAGTGCACAGCCTGATCTTCTATGCACTGGTTTAGGTACATGGGACATAATCAAAAAACAGAACATAGATGATTTAACAGAGCACATCAATGCAGGACACAGCAACGTCAAATTTACTTGAAAGGATTTCAGAGGATATAATCTGGTCTTCTTGGACTGCATGGTGCACACTGAAGAAAACATAAGCCTCAGCATGAAAGTATACAGAAAGCCCACACAGCGACAAATATTTGCTCTATTCTCACCACCCATTGGAGCACAAGCTGGGGTTCATCAGCACCTTACACTATCAGGCTGAGAACGTGCCCACAAAGCCAGAACGGAGTAGAAATACATCAGGGAAACCTGTCGTTACACAAACTGGGCCTTCATTGAAAACCACAAAAAGATACAGAGCAGATGGAGAGGAAAATAACAATTTCAGGAACAACATTGTTATTCTATACATTGTGGGAGTATTTGAACACCACATCCTCATGCACTTCAAACCCAGTAACACACTGAAGCAGAAGCTTGTCCACCCTTAGGACAAAACACTCAGCCACAAACAAGCAAAGCAATGTAGTACACACAGTTCAACGCAGGAAGGAATGCACATACTTGAACATCGGGGAAACAAAACAAGCTCTTCACAAGGGCAAGGCATAATAGAGGAGAGCCAACTCCTCAGGTGTTGACTGACATTCGACGGACAAGAGGCATTCTTTTCAGGAAAGCAATGTACACATTTTGGACAGAGACGACCAATGTTTTGAAAGAGGACAGAAAGAAGCCATTTACATCAAACAACCATCACTTAGCAGAGGATGTGGTTCAAGACACTACTTATCAGCTAATTAGGCCTTATCCACACAAATCCGCTGTTTGAAAACACCCTCCAGAGTGGATCAAAATGAAAACGGCAGAGTCGTTTCTGTGTGTGGACAGTGAATCCGTGTCTTTTGGGAAACAGCGCAGTAACATTAACCACCAGCAGGAGGAAGCAGCAGTATGCCCTGTCACTGTGAGCGTGTCTGTGAAGTGCAGAAGAGCACACATTTCCACAGGTGAGCAATGACAATGTGTTTCTGACATGGCTGGCAATTTTAATATCTATGGTCCACACCCTGCTTCTGCTGAGCGAATCCAGGCCCCGTGTGCACGGCTATCAGCCTCCTGCCACATGATGGCAAAACGTGCCACATTTTCAGTTCGCTCTGCACTACAGCGCGCTCCAAATGCTAAAGAAGAAATGAACATGGCTTCATGTGGACGCAGATATTTTCAGATACGGTCACGTGGCGTACTTGTTTCAAGCTGGAGCTCCCAACAAAAAAGGAGCTGTGTGCCAAGATCCCTTCTCAGGTAATTTTACATCCTTTCATACTTTACACGTGACTTTAACGACTCTCAACGTTTTATCAACTTGCATGTGACCTCAACAAGCCTCAAAGTTTCAAAGACTCCACAGAGGTTAAATGATTGGGACACCCCACCAGTCAGTTAGAAGTGAAGAAGCCCATTGATTTAGAGGTGAACAGTGTAAAGTCAAGCATGTCTAATTGACTTCACATAAATTTAGATACCGTATACCATGACCTGGATGACTGAAAATCTTCAAAGATATATCAGCTCCTATGGGTAGGGCATGTAAAAAGGATGCCAAACACAAGAATGCCTAAACAGATCCTCTACTCTGAACTTAAGCCTTGGTCACAACTGGTCACATGAATTGTGGGATCGTACATCCCCTGTGAATTGTGGGTGCTGTGGAGGACATGAAGGTCGTAGAGGTAGAGGAGGGCTTTGGCAGAAAGGCGTACGTCTGCCTTGTGAGTGGCAAGGGCTGTGGTAGAATCTACATTCTGAAATCTACATTCGTTGCCCGAGTGCCCTTCAAAATAAGAGCACATTCCAGCCGGCTGGATAATAATGCTCAGTGGTTAAAAGGCACGGAACGGTCTGCTGGATTAACGCTTACCAACACGACGGGGGCCACGTGAGATGTCCTTTCAAGCAGAGACGCTAATTGCAACGTGCGATTGCCGTGGAGATCGTACTCACTTCTTGAGTTTGTCTTGCTACATGCGTACGTGGCACGCACTCACCACTTACAAAGAGAATGGAACGCACGGCAAAGGTACGTCACACTTGCATCACTTTTGCATCACACTTGCCACACATGCTCGTGATGACGTCCGGACGGCTCCTTGCGAACTCCTTGCGGGGGGAGCAAGTTACATTTGTGGCCTCGCTGTTCGCTGGGAAGTCGTAGAATTTGTTGGACATGTCCAACATCCTCCGTACGTACTTACGTGCTGTCTGCGACCTTGATATTTCGCACATCGGACTAGTGTGGCACGTGAGATTCTGCACACAATTTGGATGCAAACAGGCCGTAGGAGCCCATATGGCCGGTTGTGACCAGGGCTTTACAGAAGGTACTTTTGGGACTCCATCAAGAAGGCCATGTTATTATTCAACATCCATCCTAACAACCAGGAAAAAGTGCCTTATGATTGTAAGCATACATATAATGAGCCATCGCTGCAGATCAGATTTGATATCAACAAGCTGAACAAAAACAACTACAAGAAAGGAAAGGGCTCAACAACAACTTCTGGAGCAAGGACCCTCACATCAGCTTCAGTGCCGATACTGTAACCACCAATTCATCTCAAACATTGGTTGGCAGTTATGAAAAATGGAAACATCAGCAAAATAGATGAAGAAACCTTGGAAACATCCTTCACGTTGAAACCCCCGATGATGATGCGCCCCATATTGAAGCTATTTTCTTAAAATCACACTCTTAATAAAACAGTGGTGTTTGGCTGATTCCTGGAGTATGGAAACAACAACTGCCAATGCAATTGTTTTTGACCAGCAGTTTCATACTATATTCTGCTGCCAGTACAAATAACAGATTCAGTGTGAGCACCTAGCCCAAGGTGCTTGTTATGTGTATGATAATGCAGGTACACACTGCAAAAGTTTTGTCTTCAAAACCGGGTTTTCCAGTTAGATATTTTGCATTTTGATCCTGGATTCCTGTGAATAATGTTGGCTTTTGTATTCAGCTTCCAATTATGATTCTTGGCTCCCTTTGACTTCCTGCTTGTGATGTGCAAAGGGTGGTGAAGCAGTGAGTCGACAAGGTGTGAGCACGCGTGGGTGGCGGAGGTCTCACCGGGGGGAGTGTGAGTGGAAACACTCAGTCCTTCATATTTTAGCACTTACAAATTTACCTTTTCTTTCAAGTTCCTCCTCAGTAGACTCTTGTTTGGCTGCATCACAGTCCTTCGGAGACACCGTCTGCTCGCCTGTCTCCTGCATGATGCCCAGCCCCACACACCTCGCACACTCATCCGTCCAATCTGTCTGCGGCACGGCTCTGTTGAGAGTTTTTCCTCAAAAGTGGGCCGTTCTGACAACTGGCTCTGGCCTTGAAATAGAATCGTTGAAAACAAAATTACAGCCGAACATCCCCTGCGCAGTCACTTACAATAGCCACATGTCTCGGCAGGACCTTGTTTTACAGTTATCTCCGGCTAATCAATACATTGCTTTTGTCACTACTTGTACTTTGTTTCTCCCTTCCTCACCATACCCTTCATTTGCTGTCTTTTGTCCCGTTTTGTACTCATTTTCTCTCTCTCCCTCACTGTCTCGGTGGGCAGCTCTCTCAAATAACCTGATTTTCTTCTTGCTGTTATTGGATAACACAAAACCCACACAGGGAGCGGCAGCAAGATACTCAATCAATCAATGTTCTCTGCAACACTAGTTATCCCTCCAATAAGTTGCTTCCCAGCATTCATGTCCCACTTAGATAATTGTTTCTTATTGAATCTAATGCAGCGATTGAATGCTGCCGTATCACATGGCCATTCCTGCCACAGGGTGAAGATGGTTATTTATTAAGGTGCACGATGTCAGCTCTGAGCAATACCAATAAGGATGATCAGATCCAGATATGTTCCACACAGACATGGAGCACAAATTGGGAGGCAGCAGCCAGCAGCTGACAGGCAGCAGTTTAAATAAATGGGTACCTCTTGCTCTGTCCAACGAGCCTGCTAATTGTATTTCCTCTTACTAGGTGCCATTTGTCAAGCTCCATCAGTCTTTTGTGTTACGTTTAAAATGACAGTCCACCTAGTTGACATTGTGAATGGTAGTTAGGTCAGAGCCCTGCTGTCCTTGGGGCCAAGAGGATTGTTCAAACATTTTGCTTTGCCTCATTAAGTCTCCCTTAAAAGAGGAAGTCAAGAGTTAGGGATCTTTTTTTTTTTTTTTTTGGCTGGTTGCCATACCCTTTGGATTATGTTAGGACAAACAAGATGTCTGTTCTCACAGGTGAGCCCATGGGTATATACAGAAGGTGATGGAAAGTACTGCAGAAAACTACCAGTGTGCAATACCAGTGATGTGTGGATACATTCACGAGTGAACCGAACTCATCTGACGCTTTAATTCAACCCAACCATTAACAAACACAAAATGATGCTACCCGACCCGCAAAATGGCATAACAATTAGCACACAAGACGTAGCCAGCAGTGCTGTCATCTTCATGAACAACTTTTTTTTGAGGTGTGCTTTTTTTAAATTTAAAATTCTCCCATCTTCAACGTTTCCCGCAGTCTCCATGTCCACTCTCCAATCACCCAGGCGTCTGTGATAAGCACACGCTGCATCTTTTCACGATCGGAGTTATTCAAATGATGATGTTTTACAAAACAATTAGTTCTTAGACATTGATTTTAACCTTGAGGTAATATTTGACCAATATGCTGAAAATTAATTTTCACCGACATGCACGCAAATGACCCAAAATATATATATTTTTTTCCTTCTTTTTTTTTACTCGTAACTGTGGGTGACCACAGGTGACTGTTCTGTTTCATTTCAACTCTACTGTGGTGGTCTAGACAGACAAAATAACAAAAATTGTGTCACTGTCCATATACTTATGCACTTGACTGTACAGTGGGCTCCTGGAAATCTCCTACCTCAGTGACTGAGATCCTGCATCGTCATACACACAAACGCTTTACACTCTGTTTCTGTGGGAGTTTGAGCTCCACTTCATGGTTATGTATTCAATGATCCACCACTGGGAACAGTGAGTTATATTTGGATGTCTCAATTGTAACATTTCTTTTATGTTATTGCATGTTCTGTCATTGTTTCATTGTGCCTTCTGTTCTGTTCTAGACACAAGGCAGATAGACTAGTCATTGCAGATGGCCACCCCACTGATTCTGGTCTGCTTGAGGTTTCTTCCTGTAAAAAGAAAAGAGAAAAAAGGAGTTTTTTGTTATTGTTACCACTGTCAACAATGTCCTTGCTCATCGGGTCGGTAAGGTCTAGACCAGCTATTCGCAGACTTAAGAATGCCGGGGCCCACTTTGAAACCTGAAAATCATCTGGGGCCCACCCATATTCTTTAGCACAATTTTGATCGATACACGAGACTAAGATGAAGCATTTCCATACACAACATATTAACCTAGGTCAGATAAATGAAGAATAACACATAATTTAAATTTAATTTTAAAAATAGACAACTATCTTTAGGTAATTTTAAACTTTATTACCACATTGAAAATTAAAGACTTAAAAAAAAAAAAGTATTCTCAATGACCTCTCATGGCCCACCTGCAGTACCCACACTGCTGGTCTAGACCTTACTTGCTCATGTATAGCGCTTTTAGGTGATATGTGTTGTAAGGCTAAACGGGAGAGAACAGTTTTAGTTCTGTGTGAATAACAGATTTGAGACATTTCTACAGTCATTTTCTAAAATTATGCAAGATTATCAAGTACAGTACTCTTTTGTGACCTTTGAAGGCGGATGTCTTTTGTTTCCTGAGGCTGATATAACCTTTTCTCTGTCAGTACTTTAACTGACATTTTTTTTATCAGTAGATAATTCGAACGCACACAGTGAATAAAGGCTAACACCTGGATGGTTGTCATTTCTTAGTATGTTCACTCATGATATGTAATGGTGCAAAAAAATCACCGGGCCACACTCTTTACTTCTTCTTCTCAAATGTCAGCGCATAACACTGTGTGAATATAAACGCTTAACATTTAGTGGCAAATAATGGAATGTGGACAAGGCATTTGTAGAGCTGACATTTTAGATCAGTGTTCATAATGTGTTCTGGGGAAGCTGTAAAACAGCTAATGTGTTCGAGGGTCTCAGCGGCTTAGAATGCTGCTAAATTGGAGAGCAAAGCAGAGAAGGGAACGAGGGAGTTGGAAAGCAGCTGAAAGAAAGAAGAGGAAGGAGGGAGAGAAAGAGTTGTGTTTTTTTGTTTTTTTTTTGTTAAATCCCAAGCTAAGGGGGAAAAAAATGGAGAATTACGCCGGAAGAAAAATTGCCATTGTCGCAGACAGAGACAGTGGTAAATGATGCGTCATTTTGCAGTAATTTACAAATCGCGGAGTGGAAACAAAATTAGATTAAGTGGGTCCGTTGAAATGGACCTGCTAAACATCACTATTAATTATGCGGCTGTCAAGGGTAAAGATTATTTATTTTCGCGGCAGAGAGTGAAACCGTGTCGCAGGTGACTGCTTTGGGGTTTTGGCAGAAGTCATTTTTCATGTGCACATGCACCTGTGAGAAGAACAACAGGGAAACACAGACATTCAATCAAAGGTCACTAATGTCTACATTATCGTTCAGGGCAATGAACGACGTAACCTGACTTGTAGGAAATAATCGGCGCACCCGTTGGTGTAATGTCACTGCTGACGTTAATGAGGGAGGAAATGCTTTGCCATGCTCCAAAAGGCCAGATAAATGTTGCCTACTACAGTCGTGGTCAGAATTACTGGTATCCCTATAATTTATGTACACATTTTAATATATGGTCAGAAATAAATGCAAACCAACCAATTGTGTTTAATCAAAATAATTTCAAAAGTGTCCAAAGTTATTTGGCAATAAAAAAACAAAATGCTTTCATAAATTGAAACAAAAAATCCTGACATAAAATGTATGCTGGGCACAGTTATTGGCACCCTTTGATGAATTTACAGTAAATCATCACTTTTACAGCCAGTTTTCTTTAGACACGTCAGGGGACGGATACGTGAACATTTCCAAGTCACTGATTATGTCTTGGACGTTATTTACATCAATCTTTAAGAAATACAAAGAGTATGGTACTGTATGGTAAATCTGTTTGGAGGAGGCAGTTCTCAAAATCTGAGTGACAGTGCAAGAAGGACATGTGTGGGGAAAGCCACCAAAACACAACTCTGAAGAAGTTATAGGTGTCTGTGACTGTGATTGTAGAAACCATGCACAGTGTAACTTTTAACTGTTGCATTGCCAGTTATACAGCTTCATGGTGAAGTGGAGCGGAGAAGGATTTTCTTAAAAATATGATGTGAAATTTCAGGTACAGTTTGCCAGAAAGCACATGGGAGAAGCAAGCCTATATTTGATTTGTTTTGTTGTATGAAAATACTTCTCTGCTCCACTTCACTATGAAACTGTGAGTGGTGATGCAACAGATAAAAGTTGCACTATGCACAGTTTCTCCAATCACAGCCACAGATGCGTATAACGTATTCAAAGTTATCCTGGGTGTCTTGGTGGCTTCCCTCACCAGTCTCCTTCTTGCACGGTTACTCAGTTTTTGAAAACTGCCTCCTCCAAACAGATTTATGATAAAGTAACGTACTTTTTGTGTTTCTTAAAAACATGTGAATGAAGTGCAAGACATATTCAGTGACTTGGAAATGTTCATTTATCCATCTCCTGACTTGTCTAAAGAAAACTGGCTGTAAAAGTGATGATTTACTATAAATCCATCAAAGGGTGCCAATAACTGTGTCCAGCATGCATTTTATGTTTGCATTTTTTGTTTCACTTTATGAAAGCATTTTGTTTTGTTGTTGTTGCCAAATAACTTTGGGCATTTTTAAAAAATATTTTGATTAAACAAAACTAGTTTATTTGCATTTATTTCTGACCATATTTTAAAATGTGTACATAAAATATAGAAGGGCCAGTAATTCTGACCACAACTGTATATAAAAGGTTGTTTTTTGAATGGTCGTGACATATAATTCAGAGTGGAAGATCACAGCGCCATTTATTAAACATGTGTGCACCTTTTTTTTGTTTTATGGTGCGTTCCATTTGTACTCAGAGGTCGTATTTTCCCAGTTCCGCCCCCCGGGAACGCCCCCTGAAGTCGTATTTCCAACTCGTCAACTCGCACAAACCCCTCCTGTGTCGAAGATGGCTGCTCCCAGCAGCAGCAGCAGCAGCAGCAGCAGTGAAAGCTGTAGTTTTTACTGCTTTTAGCACTTTTGTCTTTTTTGTGTCCAATTTAATAAATCGTGCACACAGTACTGCTCTACTGCTGTCTGTGGACATGGTGCTGCGGCCTTTTTATGTGCGAAATATCACGTAATGTGTTGTTTAAACTGTTGTCGCTAATATTGGCTAACCCAGCAGATGTTGCAAAAAACAATGACTTTCTACACAATGCTACAAACTGAGAAGTAAATTAACATCTGATCTCTTCAATAATGTCTCTTAGGTGGGCCGCATATTTTTTTCGAGCACTCCGTGCTCCAAAATCTTGGAGAAGTCCAGCTCATTTTCCGACTTGCGGTGCTGTGTGGCAAATGGAACGCGTTTACCTCGGGTGTGACGTCATTACCAGTTACGACTTACGAGTTACGAGGTAAATTGAACGCAGCATTAAAAATACACAAAGTTCTTCAGCAGCTGAAAGATGCTTACTGCTTTTCTGCTGTACATCCTTTGTCCTTGCACTGTTCTCCAGCTAGCATTCATTAGGTCAAAACTGTGCCAACATTCACAGCAAACCCTTCCATTGTGCTGCATCCCTCCCACAGAGCTTATACATGGAGGAGCTGTAAACGACAGCATATGGGCAGCTGGGTCAGTGCTGTTTTTCATCTTCACAAACGGTCCAGGCTACACAGGCAACTGCAAAGAATATGAGCTGTTCAGTTACACTTTTAAATACATTTTAAGCTATGAAAAATGTGCAACTTATTCATTTTTGTAGTCTTTTTGATAAAATTTAAAAAAAAATAAATAATCGAAATGCTTTTAGCTGGTAGATGGGTTGAACTGAACAGCTGAACTCTGTGAAAGCAAATCCCTTGATAATTTTGGGGCTGTGAAGCCAAATGTTGCATTAAAAATAACAGAGATCCATCACCGCACATTGTGCCAGCAAAGCCCCAAAGGCACATTGAGCTTCTACCCATCCGTGGTTGCTGACCATATAAGAGTGAAGAATCATTCAAAAATTATGCAGGATCAAAATAAAGAATGCTATAATTTAACATTTTCCTTGCAAACTGTGGATAGGAGCTGACAATGACTCACATGTTGCCAAGTTAAAGTCGGTTCTTGCTTGATTCATCTTTAATAGTACTTAACATGTACCAAAGAATGAAATTAAAGAGTTACAGGTTTCAGTGGAACTTTTGTCTGTTGCATCTCCAGTCATACAGCTTCATGGAGGAGTTGTACAGAGAAGGATTTTCTTCAAAAGAAGATGTGACATTTCAGCTGCAGTTTGCCAGAAGGCATGCGAGGCTCAAGCCTAGATTTGATCTGATTTCTTGAATGAAAATCTTTCTCTGTTCAACTCCACCCTAAAACTGTGACTGGCAACAGACAAAATTTGCACTGTGCACAGTTTCTGTAATCAGAGCTACAGGAGCCTATAACTTCTTCAGAGTTGTCATAGGTTGTCTTGGTGCCTTCCCTCACTAGTCTCCTTCTTGCACAGTTACTTAGTTTTTGAGAACTGCCTACTCAAGACAGAGAAGGCAGTACCATACAGTACCATACAGTACCATAGAAAGGATGTTTCAGGTGCCCACCTGCATGAGCTGCCTCAGGTTTGGAGCTGGGTGCCGCTATGCAGTGGACAAACCGTCATGATTCAGCACACAGGTGCCTCAGTTTTGAGGACCCCAGTGGCTGGAGAAGACCAAGTAGATGCACATGTTTTACCTGGCTGTGGCAGATAGATGGTTACTTTCAAGAGATGGACATGGATTGCTTGTCTGCCTGGGTGGTCGCTATACAGGACCCAAGGGGGTTACATAGTGTGGTGGATGTGGCAAGATGATGTACATAACTGAGGCCCTAGAAACTGCCAAACAATATACTATACTCCTACTACTACTGCTTCTACTACTACTATATACTACATACTGAACAAAACATCCGACGCAACACTTATCCAAAGCAATGCAATCCTTCGAGAATATTTTTCACATTGATTTTCATGTGCAGGATCACCAGAGGAGCATTCAAGTTAATGGATAACAACAAAATTAAATTTCCATAAGCTAAGAGTTCATTTACTCGCTGCCTAATGACATTCCGGATCAATAAATCTCAATACCTTGTATGGCCACCACGGGCATCGTGTACTGCTCGAATTTGGCATGGCATAGAGTCAATCAACTGTCAGATTTCAGCCTGGGTGATTCAGCGACAGTTGTGATGCTGTGATTGGTTATGGATCACGTCCCCTCACCCGATGATCCAGAATATTCCACAGGTGCTCAATTGGGTTCAGATCCGGTGAGAATGCGGGCCATTCAAGACACTGAACATTATTCTGCCTCAGATAGTCCCTACAAATCCTGGCAACATGTGGTCTGGTATTATCCTGCTGCAGAGTCAGTCGGTCTTGTGTCACGAGTGGGACAACAACTGGTGCCAGAATCTCATCAAGGTAAAGTGCCGCGATTAGGTTTCCATCGATCACAACCAGTTCCGTTTTGTGTCTGCTGCTGATTCCTGCCCAAACCATCACTGACCGCTGGGGGTCCACCCCAGCGGTCACGCTGCATAAAGTTGCAATCAGCATAACGTTCCCCTCATCTTCGCCAGCGACGCTTAAATTGCATTGTGACTCATCTGAAAACAATACCCTGTTCCATCTGAGGGCGTTCCAGCCCAGATGGGCCCTTGTCCATTCCAGGTGGGCCCAGCAACGAGCAGATGTCAACGCCAATCTACGATGGGAATGTCGGTTCTGCAGACTGGCCTCTCATGGCCGATTGTGAACTATTTGGGCATTGATTCGTTTCTGGTGACGACCTCTGTATGCCCTCTGGTCTTAGTGGCCAGTTGCTCCTGGTGCCAGTCTCATTATATCATCTCCATAGAGTGCAAATGTTAACTTGGAATGTCCTTGTGACCTGTCTCTGTGACATTCCAGCAACCAGCATACCAATGGCTTGGTCCCTCTGATTTTGTCACAGCCCC
>OMMV01111522.1:0-14966 GCA_900302635.1 Chatrabus melanurus
ACCACACTGGGGTTCAGCTACACAGTATAAATATTAGATTGTATTTATTTCAACTACAGGCACAACAAGAAAGAGACAGGCTAAAAATCCCTTCGAGACCGCTATGTCAGTCCGAGACCCATCGAGACAGAGATACCCGAGACCAAGACAAGACCGAGACCAAAGACTGTTGAGACCGTGACAAGACCAAGACCACGTAAAAGAGGTCTCGAGAACTACAAGTCTAGCGTGTGTGTGCGTGTGCGTGTGCGTGTGCGTGTGCTTCCGACATGTTCAACTGCTGTAGGAAATGATTCTTTCATCAAACAGCTGTGTAAAAAAACATCATGTATCTGGAACTCAAGCCAGAATGAATTCTATTCTAGAACCCTCAGGTGCCAAAAATCAAAAAAAAAATTTCTTCTGAAGATGTGAAATTTCAGCAACAGTTTGCCAGAAGACACATGAGAGGCTGAAGCCTAGATTCGATCTGTTTTGTTGTATGAAAATCCTTCTCTGTGAAGCTGTGAGTGATGATGCAACAGACAAAAGTTGCACTGTGCACAATTTCTCCAATCACAGCCACATAAACCGATACCTACTTCAGATTTGTCATGGGTGTCTTGGTGGCTTCCCTCACTTCTTGCACAGTCATTCCATTTTTGAGAACTGCCTACTCCAGATAGATTTACCATAATGTTTGTATTTCTTAATGATTGATGTAAATGAACTCCAAGACATATTCAGTGACTTGGGAATGTTAATGTATTCATCCCTTGACTTGTCTTAAGAAAACTGGCTGTAAACGTGAAAATTTAGTTATGTTATACTTAAAGGTATCCATACTTATGCACACTATTTTTTTGGCTTTTATATTTGTATTTTGGCTTTTATATTTGTATTGTGTGGTTAAAGGCCATCATTTTAGAAATTACAAAATTCAAATGTTTAAAAGCTCAAGGGTCCACAAACGTTTTGGCAGCACTGTAGTATCGCCCTATACACTTCAGAATTCATTATGTTGCTTCCATCAGCAGTGACATCATCAATAAACACCAGTGACACAGCTCCACTGACAGCCATACATGTCCATGACATAACACTGCTCTTACTATTCCTGTCATTCTGATACAAGTTAATCTTGGTTTGATCTGCCCAACGAATCTTGTTCCTGATCTGGGAAGGCTTTGTTAGATGTCTTCTGGCAAAGTCTAATCTGGTCTTCCTGTTCTCAAGTGTTACCAGTGGTTTGCACCTTGTTCTAAACTCTGTGTATTTACATTCATGAAGGTGTCTCTTGAGTGTAGACTTTGACAATGATATGTCTACCTCCTCCAGAGTGTTCTTAACTTGGCTAGATGTTGTTGAGGGGTTTTTCTTCACCAATGAAAGAATTCTGACATCATCCACTTTAGTTTAGTGATGTCTTCAATTCTCCTGGTTTTAGTCAAAACTCGAGCAGCTGTATTCTGAATCACCTGAAGACATTTTGCACTCTTATGTGGTAAACCAGAAAATAAAATATTACAAAAGTCATGTGTGGAGTACACAAAGACATGAATCAGAATTTTGGCATTCCAGAGGCCTACTTCAGGCAATTCAATGAAAATATATAAAAGCTGTCTAAAAATCAAGAAAAATTAAAAGCATAGTGTTGTTGCATCAGTTGTTGGTTGACTTCTATTTTTTTCTCTTTCTCTCTCTCTCTAAACAGTTCAGACCGTGACACAAACCAGACTATTTACCCTTTTATAAAAACTTTATAAAATCCCATGGAGGAATAACACGATTAACTCAGGGAATCTGTCCAGATTAGTTATGGAGAGTCACAGAAAATAAAAATAAAAAATCATAGAATTTTTCTGCATCAGTGCTACAGTGGGAACACTGCAGCACAGACTGGATTTGAAATAGCTGTCGCCTTCACTGCATGCAGAATAAAACTGCAGTTTGTGGTGTAGCCCTGTTGAGGGTCTCTGCCTCTCTGTCACTGCTGCTGTTTTGATGACGTACTGTGGATGCTGGAAGGCATCAAACTGGTGACATGTGTTCACATTTATCTTGGAGCAGATTCGACTCGGAGGTATTTATGCCCTCCTGTGACTGTGAGTGTTAGTTTTAGATTTCACCACCCTGTGTAACACACACTTGCCCCTCAACTGTTTGGAGAGCAGCATAAAGTGGAGCAGCTGCATTTCTGAAGGACTCCTCACATCACCGTCTCTCAGGGCCGCAGTCAGGACCACCTTAGTGGAGTCCAAATCAAATCCAAGACTGGCTTGGAAAGGAAGGGAGACCACCACCAGAACAAACCGAGTCTTATTTGAGACCAAAATAACCAATAAACTGAGAATGCATAGGAAGGATTTTCAAGGAGTTTCTCAAGGATGAGCAAACACACAGGTCTGGGTGAAGACATTTAAAAAGACCTTCACTGCTTTTATGCAGATTCATATGTGGCATTAATTATTATAATCCAGATAACCATCACAACTGAAGTTCGAATGAGTTAAAATCACTTGATTTGTTTGTTAATTTATTGCAATATGGAGAAAAAAAATTGCCAATCAAATAGCAAAAAGGGGCACTCGCATGTTTGACACCAAGTCATGTAAATTAATTCTTTGTGATTCAGTGGTACCATAATATCTGGTTCTGTGTGGCCTTGACATTTGATGTAAAATTGAGCCTCATTGTCCTTGACTTCCACCATGTTTAATTCATATTTTCTCCAAACTGTTTAAATTAAACAGTTATGACCTTGAGTTTGACCTTTCAAGGTCACCCAAGGTCAAAAGTCATGTAACCAAGAGAAAGGCAATACTGTATATGATTTCATACTAGTGTTTAATACTAACCATATGTGTATCTTTAACCAAGTCCTCAAAATAGCCATTCTAAATATCCATTATACTGTATATAGGTTTTGGGGTAGCACTGTAGCACAAGTGGACAGTGCGCTTGCTTCCAAAACAGTACATTTCCAGTTCAGCATCACCCTCCATGTCATATAGAGTTTCAACAAGAAGGGCATCTGGTGTAAAACTTGTGCCAAATCCATATCAGATCTGCTTTGGCGACCCCAAGCAAAAAGGGAGAAGCCAAAAGAAACTGCTTTAATGTATATAAGCACGAGGCCCAAATTTTGAATTTGACTGTTAACCAGGTTTTCTCAAAACCAAATCGTTTTGTCCTTGGCTGACCCTCAATCATTCCACCAACTTTGGTTGAAATTGACTCAGAAATATTGTTTATACATGGACGGACTCACAGGACCGAAAACAATACCCCTGGCATGTACTATCACGGGCACGTGTAAACACTTGGTTACTTGTGTTTGCACTGTGTCTCCCCATAGCTGGTGAAATTGATTCCATGTAAACACACTTGTCCCACTTGAATTCTAAGTGATCCAAACCGAGCCAGTGCAATGATGTGTTCACATATTGGCGGTGTGCAACCAGTAAACCAGATGTTCCACTGTTTTCACTGAGAGGACGATGGAAAAGTGGCTGTGAGAGCGACAATCTGCGCATAGAAATGGTACTTGCCATCAAAAATTTCAAATTTTCAACTTTTTCCACTGTCTGCAGCTGCACGGACAAGCCCTATCTTGATTTATCGCAAATGAAGATCAAAAATAGACAGCGACCGATTGGTTCTTTCAGCGCAGAGACACTCATTTTTCGATCAGATCAGCAGGAACTATTTGACATGGCTTCCTGTTTTAATATGACTCTGTGTTCTGATGCTGTGATCTTTGTGTAATCAATTGATAGTCTGATTGCAGCACTTGAGAGGCTGCGTGAGGAATTGGAGTGTCTGGGATTACGATTGTCCTGGATCAAAACGAAGATCCAGGCTATTAATGACAGAAGTGTATCTGTTTGCAGTGAAAGTCTCAAACTTGTAGAGACGTTCATGTCCCTGGGTCCTTGGCCTTTGAGATCAAGAAATATCTGGAAAGAGCTTATGGAGTCATGAGGTCGCTGGTCAGAGGTGTTTGGTGATGCTGATATCTTTGCAGGATAACGAAGGTCCAAGTCTTTAACGTCTTGGTGCTCCCTCTCTTACTATATGGTTGTGAGACTTGGACGATAACCAGTGACCTAAGGCAATGACTGGATGTCTTTGGTACCAGATCTCTTCGGAGGATCCTTGGGTACCACTGGAATGACTTTGTGTCAAATGAGCGGTTACGTATGGACACTCAGACGAGGCGTATCACCTGCATGGTGAGGGAACTTCAGCTACGACATTTTGGCCATGTGGATTGTGTCTCTGGGCCTCAGTGTTGAGGAACTCAGCAACTAGAGAAGGCCAAGAGGACGCCCACGTTTCACCTGGCTGCGGAGGATAGATGGTTACTTTTGAAAGGTGGGGATGAAACAGCTGTCTGCGTGGGTGGTTGCCATCCAGGACCCGGGTTCCATCGTGTCGTGGATGCGGTGAAGCACGGCACCAACGCATGCTCCCAGACGTGACTTGACATGTGTAAAATGGTAAAATGCTGCTATGTCTTTCAGTCATTGTCTAAGTGCTAACTTACCACCTCTGCTGGCGTCATCTACAATCTGCAGATGACAGTAATTAAGCTATAATGTCCGATATGACATCAGAGGGGTTTTTGAAACAGCAGTGTTGCTGGATTGCTTGGGGTCGAGGAGGTTTTATAGGCCACAATTCTCATCTACTCTCTTCAAAAGCTTTTCATTTCTGTCACCATATCATTCCACCTTCCATGCATTCTCATGCCTCTCGCTTTTTGTGACTAGAAAGCCATTTTCATCCTGTCTTTGCACTCTGGATGTGTGGGGGAGTCGTCAGAGTGTCTTACCCAGCATGCTTTGCCGTGCTGGATTCAGCGCGCACTCACTTGTGAAGTAGCTTTGTGCACGTTCCAGCTTTCCAGCTTCATAATTGAAGGGCTGCAATACATTTTTAGAAAAGAAAACTATTACTATAAAGTCTGCTGTAAAGCCACGTAAGATTGTAGCTGTCAGCAGATTTGGGATTTAGCAGATGAGGGTTCGACTTAAAAGGTTTTTTCCCCCCTCACTGCATAAAAGTGATCGTTTTATATCAGATCAGGTGCTTTTATTTTTTGTGGCCTTTAAAGTGTTTCTGTTTTCTACACTCATATACATGCTCTTATAAGGTAGTGCAGGGAAAGATTTTATTGCATTTTTTCTCTAATCTTTGCTTCATTTTGTAAAGCTAATCTCTAGGTTCTCTCCTTTCTTTTTCATAACTCTGAGTAAATCTCACATAAAGCGCTTGGCATGTTCTAGGTGATATTACTTTTCATGCCTTTGAAATTGTGGTCGGGCCTTTTATTTTATTTTTTTTAGCTTCACAACATTTTTTTCTCATTTTCCGCCAGTTGAGAAGTCTGGTAAGTGGACCTGTGTGTTTGGAGACCCCACCTGAAGGGGCTGAGCTGACAGACACAAACAGATTCATCAACACCAGGGTCGGGTTGGAGCCACTGGCTCCCACCAGGTTGTCAGATAGATGGCGGGAGGATGTCAAGCCCACAGGCTCGGCAGCAGGGCCGCCGATCGGGAGATGGAGCCCGGTGATGGATAGGGACGTCCATCTCACCTCTGCTTCCTCCTTCATTCGTCTTTGTTAGTGCGTGCGTCCTCCTGCACGCAGCCATCGGCTGCCTGTTTGTAAAAGTCACTGCTGGTGTCAGGCTGTTTGTCAAAAACCTCCATACTGCTAAACAAGCTCCGACATTGGTCCTCCAATGTGACACATTTGCAGTAGACTTGTAGAAAAAAAATTCCATTAAACTTATTTTATCACACTATTGTAGATTCATTCCTTAAATAGCATTTTTATAGCACTAAAAAGAGCTGAAACTGTTTTGAGGAAAATATCTTTCATCATTCATGTGCTAATTTCCCAACACTGCATTTTTTTAATAGTTATATTCAGTTCAGGTCTGGGAGCATGCACCAATGCCATGCACCACACCACAGAACCGCCCCGGGTCCTGGATGGCAACCACTAAGGCAGACAACCGGTACAGCCCCGCTTCTCGAAAGTAACAAATTATCGGCCACAGCCAGATGAAACTTGGACGTCCCCTGGGCCTTCTCCAGTTGCTGTGGTCCATGCCCAAAGAAACATGCCACATACCCAAAATGTCATAGCTGACGCACCCTCACTACGCAAGCAATACCCCTCATCAGAGTCTCCCTAAGTAATCGTTTGACACAAAGCCATTCCAGCGGTACCCAAGGATCCTCCGAAGAGACCTAGTACCACAGCTTTACTAGTTGCCTTAGGTTACTGGTTAGCATCCAAGTCTCACAGCCATACAGTAAAACACCAAACACCAGGCGTGAACCTTCTTTTTCCTGAAAAGATGTTGGCATCATCAAACACGTCCGTACAGAGTGGTGAATAGTTTTGGATGTTTCCTTTTCACCTCACAGCTCATTTTAACATTTTTCTCGTAAAGGGGGCAGGCTTCTTTGAATATTGTCAGAAATACGAGTTTCCCACAAGTAATCAAAATATCGATTTTCTGCAGCACAACTGCCCTAATCGCAGTGGACGGGGCTGGAGGGCCGGTTCATTTGCTTCAGCTTTTTTCAGTGAGAGGACATGCATTCATGACTTTTTTTTTTTTAAATTAATTGAGAGAACTATTTTTGAAACAAAAACTATACAAAACAAAATATTATTTGGAGACGATAATAGAAGAAGATTCTCATCTTAAATGCACAGTTTAGACAAGAGACGATGTGTGAAAGCCTGACTTATTGAAAACAGTCGACACACTGAAACATGAACTCAACAGGATTACGCAATAAACTGAAGTGTAAATTAAAGCCAAGGTAGCAAAAATAAGATTTTACATGAAGCTCAATCTCTGCTGACTCAAATCTTAGCCTTAGTGTCCTTTCTCTCTTCACTGTCTTCTTTGTTCAAAGTCAACACTTATCACCACACCTTTTTCAGAGACTATAACAGTTTGTTTTTTGTACCCAAGCAGGTGTCCTTGGATTCCAATTCCTCAATGAACTCCAACACGCCATTGGTCAGAATCGCCCGCCTGTCATCCTCCGACGGCCCAGTGCTGGCCAATGTCTCGGAACTGGAACTACCCTCCGACCCCAAATGGGAATTTCTTCGAAGTCGGTGAGGAAATTTAAAAAACAGTGCTACATATCTACATTACTCACAGATGTATAAACGGTTGTCAGAAAGAAAGCACGCTTGCTGCAGATTCATTTGTAGCTTTTTTATTTTTCTTTCTACCAAGCGACATACATCATATTTGACACTCTGTGCTGTTGCCCTTGTACCATGATGCATCAGTGTTTCTTTTGAAAACACAACATGGGAATCAAGGTTGAAGAGTCATGTTCCATAACATAAATTTATCAAATTGAAAAAGGAATTTACAGAGAAATAAAACAACACACTTTTTTTTTTTTTTGATTCAGGCTGACTCTGGGTAAACCTTTGGGAGAGGGCTGCTTTGGTCAGGTGGTGATGGCTGATGCTGTTGGTATCGATAAGGAGAAGCCCAACAAGCCGCTCACGGTTGCTGTGAAAATGCTGAAAGGTTAGTGATTTCTCCGAATCAGATACAGGAAGTCATTCTCGACCTCGACAGTGTCACCAGTGCTACTGTGCAGTGACTTTCCTCTCCTGGATTCTCTTTCTCTATTTAAACATTAATTTGGAAACACTGGACTCCTGCTCAAACTAGGGATGGTACAATTTCACTTTCTCACATCTGATACGATACCGATACTGGAAGCTTCAGTATTTGCCGATACAGAGACCAATCCGATACCTTTTCCTTGTCTTAAAACAACTAATCTGTTAATAAATACATTTGTCTGGATGTACTTTGCCAACCTAACCATCAAACAAAACATAAACTCAAACTGTATGACAAATATTCTACTCCCCTAAAGGAAAATGTGCGTAGCCCACAACATGACTCAGATGTGCAATAGTTGCACACTCACGTTCGTTGCACTCAGTTGCACTCAGATTGGATCGGATTTAGTTTTTTATTATTATTATTATTTTTGTTGTTGTTATCTGGTCATTTTGGCCAATATGGGTCCAATACCAATCCAAAATATCAGCTCATGTACCCCTAACTCAGACTTAATGCTTTGTTAACTCATTTTCTGTCTTTTTGTTACTCAGGGGGGAAAAAGGATCTTCAGCCAATGAATAAATATGATCTGACTTAATTCCCTCTCTCATTTGTCTCAGATGACGCAACAGATAAAGATTTGTCAGACCTGGTGTCTGAGATGGAAATGATGAAGATGATCGGAAAACACAAAAACATTATCAACCTGTTGGGAGCGTGCACTCAGGATGGTGAGACAAAACGCAGAGGCAGAGGAGGAAATGATGGGCGCGGCTGATGTGCTTTGGAATTGACTCCATGTTCTGTGCTGCACGCAGGTCCGCTGTACGTCCTGGTGGAATACGCCTCCAAAGGAAACCTGAGGGAGTACCTGAGGGCGCGGCGCCCACCAGGCATGGACTACTCCTTCGACACATGTAAAATCCCAGACGAGCAGCTCACATTTAAAGACCTGGTGTCCTGCGCCTACCAGGTGGCCCGAGGCATGGAGTACCTCGCCTCACAGAAGGTCAGCCGCCATGACACTTTGAGAGAACTTCTGAGCGTGGGCATGCATGTTTTCATCTCCAGTTGTTTTCATCAGAATAACAAAGAAAAAGGTCCTCCAATATTCCGCAGATATTTAATGGTTAAATAATTGTACATGGAACAGTACAATATTACAAAGAAGGGTGTTTGGCTTATAACATATCTACTACATTCTCATGTAATGGTTCCCAACCTTTTCTGTCCCACCCTTCTTTGAAAGACCAAAAAAAAAAAGGCCACCACACATGCACCCACTCACTCATATACAACCTACCATCACCTCTGCAGTAATTCTATATAAATTTCAATTGACTATTTATAATATAAAACACGAGTTGAATTTTGTTGAAGTAATCATATCATGGCAGAGTAGGTAGCTCAGTGGGACATGGAGTTGGGCAGCCAATATGTAGAGCTTGGTTCAATTCCCGGTCATGCTACCTGTCTGTGTCCTTGGACAAGACACTTCATCTGCAGTGTCTCAGTCCACCTAGCAGTAAATGGGTACCAGCCTTGGCTGAGGAAGTAACCTACATTGGACTGGCGTCCTGTCCAGGTGGAGTTGTAGACTCTCATCCACTTCACGCTACGGAATCCAGGGATAAGCACCAATGGGCCTCAGGGCTTTGTATGACTAACTTCTTTTTCTATGCCCCAAAGGTGAACCTGTGTCTTAATTCAACTAACTAATGAATAGATTTGTGGTTTGAAAGCCACAAACATGTACCTCAAAAACACCAAATCTGAGATGCTGTTGGTGTGCATAGAGCTGGGAGAGCAGAAAGTCTTCTGCGAGGCTACAAGGGTAAAATTGAGAACCATTTAAAGTTGTGGAGGTTTTATCTGATTAGGAGCTTTTCCAATACTATGGCATAACAAGAAGCCTTGAAACGGCAAATCTCCTGCCCAGCTCAAGGTAAAATTCTGCCCTGGATGGCCTCTTGAACTAAATCGTAAGGTCACCTGACATCGGGCAGGTGCCTTGGTGTCAAAGTAATACAGTCTTTAAGAGCTAACCCCGTGACCTAATTAAAAAGCAAATCAGGTCATTGTTGCTGTGGTGATCGTTCCACCCACTGAGACTACCTATGTACCAAGTTTGGTTAGTTTGGGCCTAGGGCGTTGGAAATATAGTGACAAATGTTCAGACCGCTCCCAACTATATCCCCCGTTGATACATTGCTCAGGAGAGCCAGACATAATAACGTGTATGAAATGTAGACTGCACTTTGACTAAAGTTAGCATGGGGGATTCTTCTTTTGTAAAGGTGAATAGAAGTTGCCACTTTCAATCTGTGTGTGTCATTGTGTTTGTAAAACATCCACAATGCATTGTCATATGTGTGTTTGATTTGTTTGTTGTCTTCTCCTTCCTTCAGTGCATCCACAGAGACCTGGCAGCCAGAAACGTCCTCGTGACGGAGGACAACGTTATGAAGATTGCTGACTTCGGTCTCGCCAGAGACGTGCACAATATCGACTACTACAAAAAGACCACCAATGTGAGTCTCATTCCTTCAGCGCTGTCGACCAGAAAAACAGCATTTACATACAGAGATAGTCTTGACCTCAGCTGGGCAATTTTACCTTGTACTTTAATATATTCTGCAGCCTTTCAGGAGAAGGTAGTAACTTCAATTATTTAAAAAATCTTATTATACGGTCACGGACAGGGTATTGATAGTAGGTCAAATGCTTAGCATTTCAAAAAAACAGCACAAATCCTTTCTGCTGGCTTAGGTGGACATATGACTGTGTTATTTGAGTTATAGAACGTAACAGCTGCTAAACAATCAGAAAATAATATTTACATCTCCGATTTAGTGCATTTCAGTGCAGAAACTGTCTGTCTCACTGACTGACGAGCACAGCTGCAACTAATCCATAATCAATCTAGCATGCACTAACCCTCCAGCAGATGGCAGACACGTCTATTTTACATACGCAAAAGAAAAATTCTTTTTTCAATTGCGCTGATGCATCAAAATTCACCGTATGTGATTTTTTTTTTACTTTGTTGAGTTTCAACATGATAGCATTTATTGTTTTTGAGTTATTGTGTTAACAAACTGGAAGGGGTGGACTCCTTCATTCACTCATGGATCTATTCACTCACTGCATTTTAGAGGGTACATACCGAGGCTTTTCCAAGTCCTATTAATTTAATTTGGTATTTATGAAAATGCCCACGATTGTGTTGCTGTTTAGCAACTCAGTGTTTGCCAAAGTGGCCGACCAGCACACACATCAAGCACGACTACTCAAAGGACAAAGTTATCCCTCTTTTGGGCATAAAATTTTAAACCAAGAAAATGTAAGAATAGTCAAACTTTTCTGCAGTTAGCCATACAACATGGGATTGAAATGAATGGTATAAATTTCACTGTCCATTATCCGTAATGTGCTGTCAGATGTGTTCAGGCAGGTTTCAGCCCTCACAGAGGTGCTATATGACACACATCTGTTAGCTGAAGCCAGGCTAATCTGTGGTTGGGATCTTTTGTGGCACCTTTCCACAGCACGGTACCTGCTCGACTCAATTCTACCCGCCTTTTTCGGTTTTCCATTGGCCAAACTTGGGACCTAGGACCTGGTACTTGGTCCTGTTTTTGGCATCACCTCCATCGTGGTTCCAAAATTTGACATGAAAACACTACAGATTACTGATTGGTCAGAGAGAATCATCACTATCACTGCGTCATCACTGTGTGAGACAGAAGACACAAAACATCTTGAACAAACCCACCATTTTTTAAATATCGTTATGCAAGTAGCACTGTCTGTACTGTAACGCAAAAGCTAAAGTATTCACTGATTAGTGTGTGCTGCTTTCTTCTGTTGTGTGTTACGTTGAAGATGACGTCACAGCAGTTTCATGCAGCGTCATTATGACGAGTTAGAGGTAATACAATTTGCTTTGATAAAGGAAGCATCTCGTACTTAACACGAGTAGAGTTGAGTAAAGTCGAGTCGAGTTGAACTGGTACCATCCGGTGGAAAAGCGCCGTTGGTGTCTGCCGCGTACCGAACGGTTCTGCTGACCCAAGCGGTTCTGTTGTGCCTCTGTTGTTGCAGGGTCGACTGCCCGTGAAATGGATGGCTCCGGAAGCTCTGTTCGACCGGGTCTACACCCACCAGAGCGATGTGTGAGTTGACACAAACGAGCCATCACATGCCTACTGTCCACTCATGTGGAGCTGTTGTAAACCGGAGGTGTTAAAATGTCATGACTGAGTGAGTTATCCTCAAAATCAAAGTGTGAATATGGAATAACAGCGATCCCTCCGTTTCTCTGTCAACCCGCATTCGCCTGATAATCCTGAGCTCCTTGCGTATCAGCGAGCCCGCATTCCTCACTGCGTTTGTTCTTTAATCTCCAGCACAACATCAGAGAGACAGAAATGCAGCAGGGCCTCAACATCTCACTGTTGTTTTATCAGTGTAAATCCAACCTGCCCTACATCGGGGGGCTGATAAGAGAAACAACAGGGTTAAGAGGTTTGTTTTCCAGAAGGACTCAAAGTAATCACGGAGTCTTTTCTGACCTCTGATGGTTTAGCTGCCATCAGGAGAAGAAAGTTGACTTTGAGCACGGGGGTCACAAAGTTAATCTTTCTTGCAGTAACTGGTAGCAGAATCCCCTTTCTCCGTCCCGACGAGGCAACCCTCCACCCCCTGCCGGCTACAGCCAGACGCTCCGTCCCCATCACAGCCGTCCAAACCAAACACGGGCCCCTGTCAACACTGGCTCGCCGTGCGATTACATTACAGACTGGGAACAGGCCGAGAGCAGAATCAGCCTGCTCTGTTATTTCAGCAGGTCTGGATTACAGAGTCAATCCAGCCGTCAGATCCTCCTCCCTCCCTTCATACAGTAGTCACTCTGCAGCCGGTTTGCTCTCACACACCCCAGGGGACTTTTGACTTTTGACCTGTGATGGTTTTAATGAAATATGTTGCACCAAACAGAACTAAATCCTTCGCGCATCCACAACTAAGCAGGTAAGCATTAAGAAAAGAACTGACGTAAAAACCTCCGTTGGCCACATTTGCACTGGCTCACTGGCTGAAATGTGCCAAGCTTGACCTGGGACGAGCCCGCTTCATGGGATGAGAGCATTTGTGCTAAATGGCAGACAAACCAAGCTGAGCACAGCACATGACGACTATCATATCTCTGCTTCGTGCAGTTTGTTCTCTCAGTCAGCACAAAGGTCTTGTCACTCCACACTAACAGGTATTCGGGGTACACGCTTGTTATTGTTTTGGTCTCTGTGTAATTATGTTTTTTATGTATGTATGTTAGTGAGATAGCTAAAGAACACCTGATCCAATTCTGATCAAACTGACAGGTACATTGGTGGAGGAAAAGAGATTTGATTTTGGTTAGGATCAGTCACCAGTCAAGGTCAGAGGTCAAGGCCAAATTTTCAATAGCTCAGGTAGCTCACTGGGATAAGGAGTTAGACTACCAATATGTAGACCTGGGTTCTATTCCCGGTCACACTACCTGTCTGTGTCCTTGGATAAGTCACTTCATCTGCACTGTCCCAGTCGACCTAGCTTGAAATGGGTCCCAGCCTTGGCTCGGAACATAACCTGCGTCAGACTGGTGTCCCATCCAGGGGAAGGTGTAGAGTCTCATCCGCTTCACCCTACTGAATCCCGGGATAAGCACTGGCACCAATGGGCCTCAGAACCAACACAGGGCGTACTTCTCCTTCTTCTTCTTCCTAATACTTTGAAATGTGGGCGTGGCATCACTGTGCTCTCTGAGCACTTTTGATATTTTTCAGTTTGTTGAACTTGTGCTAATAAGCAAGCAAACAATACCGCGTGTTTTTGAAGCTCAGTGTGCAAGTACATTTCTGCAATCAAGTCTGGGTCAAGGGTCACAACTTTGTGTGCTCACGGTGCTTTCAGGAAGGGTGCCACATGTGGCTTGTTCCATTTACACTGAAACATTTTTCACTGTTCCGCGTTTAGTCCGAGAGGAGCCCACGTCGGATCAGAGTGCTTGGATCAGTTTGATTCAGCACCAGACCGAGCTCAATAAATCCAGTCACACTGGACGATTTTTGACCACACAATAAATTTCCGTACTGTAAATGAGCATACTCACTTTTGCGATTCTTGCCGTCAGATTCGCACCGCCGAGGCAGACTTTGGAATGCTGCAAACCAGTATTTTGGGATTTTTGCGGTTTGTACATTTTTCTACAGAGATATTTTTTGCACAGGAGTAATTTGTGATTTCTTGTGCACATAATAGACTTCTTTAACTGCCTGGTTAGTTGACATTGTGATTGCCTCCTCCTATTAGGCTCCTAAGCCTGTGAATATTCATCCGTGATAACGAGCTGTGAATATACACAGCCTCTTTGACTCGGTTTCCTGCACCATTCTGCTGATTCCAGCAGTCGTCCTCGAGCTGCGAGACAGCGTTCCTGAACCCGCCCTCACCCTGAAGACCTGCTACGTTTAAGTCCAGCGCAATAATGATGTCGGGATGGTTGGTTATTCTGAGCGTCAGTGTTGTTTTTCCTCTTTCATTACAGTTATCTGCGTCTGTCTCTCGCTCTCTCTTTCTCTCTCTCTCTGGATGGACGATGTGCCAGGGCAGTTGGTAGCTGCAGTTTTCCAGCCTTTGGGCTGGAGCTTGGATAATTAGTTTAAGCCTGCTGAGCACCACAGTGCGAGGAGGGTCTGATTCTGATTCACAGGCCCAGCAGCCAAACAGTAGTGCGCACTTGGTTCACACCACCCGTTATCTGAATACTTTCCCTCATTTTTCAGCCGTTTTATAATAATTCGGCAGTTAAATCAAGCTGCTGCTGCACAGATAGAAAGAGATACAAATGGAACATGTCATGGTTTAAAAGTTCAACACTTTTGGGGTTGTAACCATGGATACAGTGTAATAAGGTTTACCATTCATGCTTTGTTTTCACTTCATGCAGTTTCTCTTTGTGATTTCTATATCAGGGAGTACGGTAGTACTCCCTATGTAGGGATGACACAGATTTAAAATGGCCGCCGCATCAAACGTGTACAAAGCTCAACGTTGAAAACACGGCAAAAAGCTTATCAGAAGGCTTTATAACCATCTACCTTTCATTTACGAGCGTTTCCAATGGTAGCCAGCCTATCAGCGTCGGTAAAAAGCATCGGAGAAGCGACGATCGCCATGTTAGAAAACGCCGTTTTCCACTTCTTCTTTCTTCTTTCTTTCTTCCTCAGCACGGCTAGCGCGATAACCAAAGCAGCTATGACAACGAGAGTTACACGAAACTCTTTGCCTTTGTCTTGGGCAGTGCTGTATGGAG
>OMMV01111549.1:0-10880 GCA_900302635.1 Chatrabus melanurus
AGAGTGTGTGTGTGTGGGTGAGTGAGGGTGTGTGGGTGTGGGGGTGAGGGGGGGGGTGGGGGGGGGTGGCTTTTAATAATCTGAGGTCAAATTAGAGCATGGGCGGGATTGTAGTCATAAATTATGCTTAAATCAGGAGAATATCTTTGAAAACCGTCATAGAATCGTGGGACTTTGGAGATGTTGAACATTAAGTTTCAAATACATGAAAATGTAAAAGGTGGATCAAAAATAATTTGGCACAATATGACCCCTTTAATAATTATCTTACTGGATCCAAGACCATTTAATTTCAATCAGTTAATGAACTGGATTCAAACCTGGATGAAAAACATCATGAATCAAATTTTTACACATTTTTACACCTTTAAGAGGTCTGTGTGAGTTTGATTAATGCTCATTAAAGCAGAGTGTTTCAGCGCAAAGCGTCCGCTAGTTTACACACAAACCCCCACATTTTAGATATTTCAGTGACAGTTATTAAAGCAAGTTATTCTTGAAAGGAAAGGAGACTTACGTGTGGAGCTAATTGGTGGAGAGGAGATATTGAATAGCAGTGCGCGAGCTTCAAATGTACCCTGGTTCTTGAAGAGGATGACAAATGACACTCTGAATTGTTTATTTCATACTATGCTCACAACATGCCCCCAAATACACGTGCAACACGTGTTACAGACCATGTTCCATAGATTGTCAAGATAGGGCCCAAAGTCGTTCCACCTGTACCCAAAGATTCCATCCAGGAACACTGCTGAAAATTACAGTAAGAGCTGAGAGAGCAGGTGGAGATGTGTGAGGATAAATGATGCTGTCCGACGCTTCCAGCTGACTTGTCTTATCAATCATTCTGCTCAGACCTGGAACACACAGCCAAGATCTGTCTCTGGGAAGGTAGATTGTCCTAAAAAAATCAGGTTGGTTTTTTTTTGTTTTGTTAATGAAAACTAATATTTCAGACAGAACTAATCAATCATGGAACTTAGCATTAAAATAATCAGGTTGAGACAGATTATCTGTCCTACAGTGTCACATTTTTTTCATCCATTTATCTCATGACTGTTTCATTCATCATAATTTATCCTCCACCTTAAAAGATCATTATTGGTCCCAGAAATTAAACAGCTGAGTTCATGTGGAATACAGTGAAACATTTCTACAAGTTTTTCCCTGGAAAGATATTTTTCAGCTTTTAGCTGCTGTGCATTGTGCTGTGATATCAATGCGATTTCATCTTTCCAATAGATCCAATCATAAAATGTTCGTGTTTTGTTCAGTGCCGTCACACACCGACACACCGCTATGTGAGAGGCATTACATGGTCCACAAACATGTACCATGTAATGCCTCTTCCTCCTGTCACTGGTGGTCTTTCTCATCACCCAGTCAATGGCTACCAGGAATAAGATGGGCGAGATGATGCTGCCCTCTCTTACCCCAGATTTAACAGCAAACCGATCAGTAGTTTTGTTGTTCAGTAGCACTGCACATTCAAAGTCTATACAGAAGCACTTTATCAGGGTCAATATTTTATCTGGTACTACCTACAATCTTAGGATTGCCCAAAGAGTTTCTCTGTGTATACTGTCGAAGGCTTTCATGAAATCGATGGAAGTTTTTATAAAGAGGTGTCTTCCATTCTATGCACTGCTCGATGATGTTCTTCGGTGCAAAGATCTGATCGAAGCATCCTCTTTCTTTCCTAAATCCAGCTTGTTCTTGTCTCAAGATCTTATGCAGTTCTTCACCAATCCTGTTCAGGAGTACTCTGCAGAATACTTTACTTGGGATCGAGAGTAGTGTAATCCCTCTCCAGTTGTCACAGTTCCCTAGAACACCTTTCTTTGATAGTTTTATGATGAGGCAATTTGACCAGTGTTATATTAATTAAAGGGTGCCATTACTTATGCAACCCATCATTTTGGCTTAGATATTTTTTATTTAATTTATATCAAGTTGTAGAGATTTTTTTTCAGTTTCAGTTTAAAGAGGATAATTTTAGAAATTTTAATATAGAGAAGCCTGAATTATTTTTTGTGTTCTTAATTGCATAAAGAAATTAAAATATGTAAAAGACCAACGGGGTGAATACTTTCTGTCCCCACTGTAGTTCTTCTGTTGCTGTTACTAAGTCTGCCTTCAATAATTCAATTTATATTCTATCTATACCTGCTGCTTTCCCTGTTTTCCTAAATTTTTTGGCTTTGGCTGTTTCTTCTTTTGATGGTGGGTCACTGTATATTCCTAGATCATCGTTTTGAGGTGATCCTTCAAATGTGGTTGTTGGCTCTGGTCTATTCAATACAGTTCTGAAGTGCTCTACCCAATGTGCTGCCTATTCCCTCTCGATTGTGATGATTTGCCCTTCTTATGCATCACTGCACGTGGTTGTTTTGACTGTCCACACAGTTCTTTTGTGATCTTATAGAGTGGCTTGAAGTCAACCCTTGCTGTAGCTTTTTCTGCCTCTTCAGCCCTCTCTTTGAGGTGTACTTCCTGCTCAGGTGTACACAGAGCAGGAAGGCTGCTCCATTGGGTGTTCTAGTACCGTACTATAAATCTATTTCTTAGCTCGATGGTGAACTTCTATCTGATTTCAGGTTCTCTGAGCCGCTTGACATCAAGGACCTTCTTTCCAGGCTTGTTGTTGCTGTTGGCCTTTTTCAATTTCAGATGGAGCTTTGCAACAACTAGATGGTGGTCGCTGTTTATATCTCCTCCCCTATACACTCTAGTATCCAGTAGTGCCATTTCCCATTGATAATTATATGGTCGATCTGGTTTTTATCCTGGCCGTTTGATGAATTCCAGGGTATTTTGTGTATGTCTTTGTGCTTGAATAGTGTTCCTCCAATAACCAGTCCATTAGTTGAGCACAGATTTGCCAGTCATTCTCCATTTTCCTTCATTATTTCATATCCTTCTTGCCCCATGGTTCTTTTGTGCTCACTGTTTTGTCCTTCCCAACTTTTGCATTCTGGTTTCCTATAATGAGGAGGACATCATGTTGCTGATCTGTATGTAATATGTATGCTTCGTAGTATGTGTCTTTAACTTCTTCTGCGTCGTTTGTTGGTGAGTTACATTGAATGATGGTTGTCTTGGCATAGGTTGAATTAAAGCGACCTCTGATTAATCTCTCATTGATGGGCTCCCACTCAGTCAAAGTCTTTCTGCAATGCTTATTCATGATGAATGCAACTCCTTCAGAATGCTGGTCATCATTTCTACCAGAGTAGATCATGGTATGACCCTGTGCTGTAATCTTTCTTGATCCTGTCCACCTGCATTTGCTAATGCTAATTACTTCCAGTTGGTACCTTTTCATATCTTTGATGACTTGTGCTGGTTTTGAAAACTGAGACATTATTTTCACATTCTATGCTCCAATCTTGATGGACTTTTTAGGATCAGTGACATTCTGGTTTCTGTCCAAGGCTTCCTGGAGTGGGCTTTCACCTTGAACATTCATACTGTTGCCTGAGCAACCCAGTGTCCCAAGGATGCCTGCTGCGCTTTGATCTCTTGTGTTGACTTATGTAATGCTCCATCTGCCCGGAATTTTAATCCATGGCTGGGGCAAGGTTGGTACAGCACCAGGGCATGTCCACACAACGCTGGGCTTGCACACTGTACCTCTGAGGCCCATACAGCTCTGAGATCCCCCATAGACTAGCCTGGGGTCGTAAGATGCCCAGTGACCATGTGTTGCTGTGAGGAGGCACTACGAGACTCTTGGTGGTGGAGAGGCTATGTACTGGCAGGGAGAGGCCTATGCACTCAGCTCCCCTTTTCATCGCAGGCTAGCCAGTGGTGATAACTGAAAGCAGATAGTTCCAAGCAAAACTACAAACTACTCTACTTCTTCCACACTTGCACATTACACACACCCTGTGGCACAGCCACCAACACACTAAATAATGATGAGATTCATGTTAAATAATTTCAGAATCCCACAGTTCTATAAGTGCACATGTAGAAACCCTCCTGCTACCAGCAAAATTAAGCTTGAAACAGTTCAATTTAGACTCACATAACACCTGAGTCCATAGTTCAATTCCTGATGACACACCCACTGAGGCAGGCTGAAATCTGTGTGATATATCCACATAATCTTTGGGACAGAGACAGAGACAACAGGTCTGGGCCCTGATTCCCAAAAGCTCTTGGAAAGCTTGCTAAATTAAAGAGGTGTTTCCCAAAAGAATCATAATTTAAGATGATAGGTAAAAAGATCATAAGGGTAGCACAGTTGTGCAAGTGGTTAGCACGCTTACTTCCCAACAAGAAAGTCCCTTGTTTGAAGCCACCCGTGCCACATGCTCCATGTACATCTGGAGTTACATCAGAAAGTGTCTTGTGGAAAACTTGTTCCAAATCAACATGCGGATGGCAACCCTGAGCAACATGGCCAAAAGAAATCAGTATCGGTAATATGTTCATAGACTTTCATCTATCTCTTGACCACTGTTTGAAGCTTAAGCGCATTTTGAAAGGCCCCAGAATCTGCAAGAGCAACCAAAGGTTACATGATTACCGCTGCCAAGGAGGTTACATGTTGTTTATTTCTTGTCTATCTCTCTGTCAATATTTTAAAAGAACATGAATGAAATTCAATAAAATTTGGTAGATTAAATTTAGGTGAAGATGTGGCTCAAGAGTTGGAACTTGCCTTTGATTTTTGGGCTTTGATCTTTGATCCTGATTCCTTTGATTCTGATTATGCCTTTGATCTCACTGGACAACAACACTTTTGGGTGTATTTTAGGGATTTCGGAGTGCTAATCACAAAAATTACATTAAATTTTTCCTGTCACACCATGTTGGAGATATAACCTATTTTGTTGATTTTCCATATATAGTCCACAAAGGGTGACAGCTGTTTTGGTCACTCCAAGCCTGCCTGGGCAAGCACTTGGTGTCGGTTCTCTACAAATGTCTTAGTATGCCTGGACATGCATATTGCTGGCAGACAGTCTATAAAACCCGCTCACAGTTATAGATGCTGTTTGGAAGCATGTTGACTTGCATGTTCTTTAGATAATAGCATAGTGAGTATACTTAATAGGAGTTAGTTGATTCAGCTGAACTGATACCATGTGTCAGCATTATTATGTGATTTCACATAATATAATAAACCTTTTCACAGATCGCCGTGAGTCTCACAGAGCAATGCATTGTGGGATTGCCCGGGGACAAACAAACCCAACTGAGGTGTCCGACAGTGACATCCATAGTTGAAAAATTCCTGTTCTCTGGTCATTTTTGAGAGCAAGAATGATTTCTGTCAGTGACCAAAGGAAACAGGAGCACATACAAAACCATGAGAGAGCAGTGCTGCTCAGTTTGCAGCCTAGTACAAGCAAAGACGGCCACACTGAAGAACTCTGCTGTGAATCTGAGGGTCAGTCAAGGAAAAGTAATTTGATTTTAAAAATAATGAGTTAAAAGTCAAGGTCACAGGCCAAGGTAAAAATGTTGGCCCAGTGCTTACATATAGGGGATATTTCGAATGGCAGTTTTAAGGAATTGGTTCAAGATACTATTAAAGATGAATATTAAGTCAATTATCATACTTATATTGATCACATGACCTTTGACCTTGGGTGACCTTGAAAGGTCAAACTCTTTTAGAATGGCTGTTTCGAGGGAATTGGTTGAAATGATTTGGACCCAATGTGGCTCTTAACTTCAAGAGCAGTCATCTGGCCTGGTGAATAACAGCTCATTTCCACTTGAACAAACACACAGAAACTGGTCATTTCATAGAAAACTGCTGGGTGTTTATGGCTTCAAATAATAATACCTGCTTTAAATTTTTCTGATGAACGGCATTAATTTGGTGAAAACATCTGTAACATGACCAGTTAAAATCTTCTTTTTCTTAGTATTTGCAAATTATGTCATCATCATCTGCATGTGTGTCTCAATAAACCATGGCGATGTATCCATTCAGACCTTGTTTAGGATTTGAGAAGCAGCGGCTCTGGCTGAACAACCCCATCCTTCAGTGGCAGTCCTTAGTACACCTGCTGCACACAAAGGATGATGGCTGTGATTACTACTGCTTTCCTTCTCTTTCTCTTCTCTGCCCACTGCAGTGATGACACATGTTTGTATGGAATAAAGCAAGTTTCAGTTTCTTGCCAGGAGTTGATGTTGAAGTCAGTGAAATTCATGTTATATTTACAGACGTCCTTGTATCGTAGTGTAGGGCAACCTGTTGGCCTGAACCTATCATCTACCTCTCCATACACAATGTCCTCGGGAATGCGGCTGTCCTGCATACAGTGGATGTGACCAAGACAGCACAGATGTCGCTGTGTGAGGAGGGCAAACAAACTTGGAGTGTCTGCCCATTCCAAGACTGCCCATTACATGATCTCGGTCTCCTTCAGGCTGATGGTGAGGCTGACTTCTTTACAAGCGTGTGCCCGCTGACAAGCCTCTTAAGAGTATGGTTATGGTCATCGTCTGCAAGCAGTAACTCCCAGATCAGGATGTGCTCACGTTGGTCATTTCACTGAGGGATGCAAGTCTTCCACTTTGTGGTACATCGCGCACATGCACAGTGGAGCCTCACAGTGTTCAGTGTGGCAGACAGCACTAACAGTTAGCGACAACAACACTAACAACATGGACTATGATGGTGAGGAATAAATAAAGCTGTCATCCCTCATGATCAGGATGGGTCTGTTAGTGTGGTGTGCTTTTGACACCTGTGCACAGTAGTCGTGTAAACTTGTGACTTTTAAAGTGCATGAATCAGCATACAGCTAGTGGTCGCCTTTTGCTTTCTACACTAATCTGAGCATCTTTTGTTATTCATAACTGGATTAAATTGTGACAACAACAAAGAAAAAAAAAACTGTGTGGGTTCGACAAGGAATTTTTGGACATCCGGACTACGGACATCACAAAAGACTGATGGTCGAATTGGAAAAAGAGGCTACAAAAGAGTACCAGGACATCTTCTGTGTCCTTGTGAAAAAAGGTAAGCTTATCACACATGGAAGGCTGGGTATTGTGTGAGATTTGTTTTCTGTCATACCAACATTTCAAAAGTTTCCCCCTGATGGCCAATGAAGTCGGATGACCTTCAGTATCTCATTGAAGGTCACTACAATTATCTCTGATGGAATTTCATCCTTATTGGCCACTTTTCCATGAGGACCATCTACACATGAATATGAATCAGAAAGAGGAGCTTGTGGGAGAGAGGATAATAATCATTTTTTTCATAGTGTCATCTCAATGTTAGTGAGACAGGAGAGGACAAAGCATTCATTAGGAGAGCTGCTGCATTTACATCAAAGACGCACAGCAAGAAGCTAACCAGCATTTCCTTCACAATGAGTTTGCTTGTTATCATGGTGCGACAGGGTCAAATATAACACAGAGGGTGGAATACGAGATTAGAAAGCATCAGGATTTTGTTTAAAAATTGGCCTGTTTTTTTTCTCCTCACTGTTGCATTTTCTTATACATGTGTGACATCAGATGGAGGCTCAACCAGGGCAACATCACAAGAGATGGAGCTAGAAGGTACAAAGAAATCAGCAAGAAGACCAAGAAAGGCATGAAGTATGCAAAGCAGCAGTGGATTGAAGATCAGTGTACTGAAATTGAGGACCATTTCAGAAAGCAAAAGATTATTTCAAGTGGTGCAATGCTATACACCTCTGTCAAGCAAACTTACAACTCCATAAGCTCTTCCCATACGTCTAATAGGCTGAACTCCTTGAGCTCAAGAGTGCCAAATATAGAAATGTCTCAACACAATGGGGAGGTTATGGTCTTGAGGTTAGAGAGGTGGGTTTGTGACCAGAGGTTCCTTGGTTCTGTTCCCCCATCAGGCCGCAAAATCACTCAGGGTCCTTAATCCCCAACTTACTCCTGGTGTACTGTCACCAAACCAGATGAGAGACAAAACACAAAAAGCATGGAGGAAAAAGACACAGACATGAGGGAGAACACAAAAGGGATGAGAGCACATCAAAACCAAAGGTAAATCCCAGAGAGAAACCAGCATCGTGCTCAGTGGGAAAAATAAAACAGAGAAACCAGTGGAGTGTTCTTAAGAGAAACCATAACAACTAAAGAAACCGGTTCACTGCGAAGTTAAAATAATATAATACAGAGGGAGAACAAGCAGACAATAACCCAGCAGAATAAAGAAACAGACCGTGCAAATACACACACGCACACACACACACGTGACAGTGTACAGTTAAGCACCATGCATAGCAGTACACTGACATCGGTGTGTGAATGAGTGAATGCGAGGCATCATTGTAAAGCATTCTGAGCATCTGCTTCAGAAATGTGTTAGCTAAACAAATACAGTATATATATTTAATATTTTCACCACATACAGCCACACTCTGTCCAGAAAGTCATTGGATCACAAGTCATGGATGAAACCTAAACACTGTGGAGCATTTGAGAAGGAGGGTGAAGAGTCAATCAGGACATGCAATGATTCCACAAAGATCATATTATTGTCTACAAAGTCAAGGTGAGTGAAGTTTTTTCACTGGCAAAGGTGGACTTCAGGACCTTAGCCAATACTCACTCCATGCAAGCATGGAACAGAATAAGGTCCAGACCACATCCCTGATGCGAGACTTCACTGGGAACCAGCCTGAGACTGTGTCTCCATTCTACACAGCAGTCACAGCATCTGATTATTGGTTGGCTATGATATCCAACAGCTTAGTGGGAGTCCTGAAAATTCTTACAATGTCTCACAAAACAGCCCGATCAACTGAGTAAAACATTGTGGTAAAATCTACATAGGCTGCAAAGAAGCCCTAATGATTTTCATAATTGCATTTGATGAGTACTCATACAGCCCGGGTGCAATTGATGGTTAACTTCGAAGGCATGAAACCAGACTTCTCTTGTCAGTGAACAGCAAGCAGCTTGCACTGAATATTATTGTGAATGACCCTTACAAGTACCCTTCCTGGCACCATAACAGTATAATACCCTTGTAGTTACTGAAATGCAGGTGATCACCATTTCCTTTCAAGACAGACAACAAGCTTTCAGTCTGCTGGAATGATACTTATCTCCCAAATGGAATCAGAATTAGTGTACGGGAAACTCAAGATAGAACTCAAAAAAGGATCTGCACACTGTATTAAAAAGTTGTTTTATTTTTTAGGTCAAACATATTAAAGAATTTTTTTTTCTAATAGACCTAATATAGAATCAATACGTTCAGTTGGTAGCTGTATGCAGTCGCCTTCTTCACAACTGCAGTCTAAGTCTCTGGCAAGCACAGAAAGACCCTTATGCGGAAAATCTACTTTTGTTCCTCCCAAGAACAGAAATGCCTCACTAGGCATTTACTGTCGCCAAGTGGAAAGAGATGTTCTACAAGCTCTTCACAAAAAAGAGAATATAAAGTACACCACAATTTGCCATTAGATCAAAGGGAGGCCCTACTGGAACTAAAAAAGGATTAAGATATTATTGTCAAGCCAGCAGACAAAGGGGGTTCTATAGTGGTGATGGGTATGTGCGACTATGATCATGAAATTAATCGACAGCTTGACAATCAAATGTTTTATAAGAAACTTGGCTGAGGTCCAACTGAGGTTTCATAGTACCTTTTTCCATTTTCTTGAAAGTGGTGACATTACTAAAAATGAGCTTGATTTCATGAAAGTAGATCATCCAGTCACACCAGTGATGTATATATTGCCGAAAATACACATTTGGAAAAACCACCAGGTAGACCAATCTTAGCTGGTATTGGTTCTCTAACAGAGAAAATATTTGTTCACTACGTTCTAAAACCACGTTATTACTTTGCCTTCTTTTGTAAATGATACTACTGATATGGTTAATATTTTAAAATCTATTGACCTCTCTGTTGACAGTATGTTACACTTGATGTGGAATCACTCCACACCAATACACCACATGTTGGAGGCAATGAAGCTGTGGATTTCTATTTATGACCCTCTCACTCTGATTTGAAGGCCAGTATTTCCTGTATGAAAGAAATAACCAATTTGGTTTGAACAAAAATGTTTTCATGTACAAAGATGGACATTATTTGCAGTTGAAAGGCACAGCTATGGGTAGCACGATAGCCCTGAACTACATTTCTTTGTATGGTGGATATTTTGAGCAAGAGTTTGTGCTTAATGTTTCACATAATCCTTTTTTTCATATAGGTCGTTGGCCACACTACATTGATGACATATTTCACCTCTGGCCATTTACTCAAAATGAATTATTGGATTTTGCACATTTTCTAAATGCAAACAGCCATCATCTTAAATTCACAGTGAATTACGACTGCTCACCATAGCGTTAAAAAGTACCGTACGTCTCGTACTTTGTACGGAGGCCGATGGCAACCTGTTCATCATAAATGCGGCCGATGGTTGCACTCGGCGGCCGTTTCTTGCACTTGGCGGCTGTTTCTTGCATTCGGCAGCCGTTAAATCTGTGAAAGTCTCGTGTCGTGGTGCGCAGGACTCACTGCGCTCTGATTCAGCTCATTCGCTCTGATCATTTTCATGCAGCGCATGTACACAGAACAGCGCATGTTTAAAAAGAACATTAAAACTGCTTTGCATTAAATACGCAACAAGTCTATTTATTAACGCAGAACAACAAACAGTCCGTTTCAGTCTGGCTGTTTCGGTGCTGATGTGCACATGTAGTGAAAGTCCAAAAAAAAAAAAAAAAATACACCAGGTGTTTTCTTCCTGCCAAGACTGTGCAGGCGCGCAGCCAGAGGGGCAAGGGGTGGGAACCCCCCCCAACCCCCTCAGAATATAGATCCACTTTTGAAGACATTTTACTTTTTTGCACATAATAACAATACTGTTAATAATATAGTAATAATAAAAATAATAATC
>OMMV01111563.1:0-11190 GCA_900302635.1 Chatrabus melanurus
AACCCTGATATGCAATGTGACAATTGCTACATCACACAGAAACACTGCCTTCATTGAGGTGATAAAAAATTATGAAAATACACTGTAGTGCATGATGCACCATTTTTTAAATCATCCTGTTAAAGGTGGTACTTTGAAATCTACTGCAGGAAATCTACTGCATGTTCTTTTCTTTTAAAAAGGAAGAAGGAATAAATGAATGTAAAAAATATTAGTTTTATAATGAACAAAATTTGACAGTTATTGTTGAACATGTTCAGACTGTGCCAATAAACAGGTTTTAACAGGATAAAATGAATGTTTGTAAAATTTGTGGGTCTAGGTAAAAAATTGTCATTTTTCTCTAAACAGTTCAAATGGATTTATAGCGTTTTGGAAAAGAGCACTTCATATATATATATATATATATATGTGTGTGTGTGTGTGTGTGTGTGTGTAGGTGTGTGTTCAATTTCAAACAAAAATTTTCAAAAAAAATGTGTAAGTGAATGTAAATTTATAAGCTAGTCTTAGCTGATGGATGTGAAGCCTATAGTCTATGATTAGATCACTGCTTTATTCTTTAATATTTATCCTTTTCTTATTCCTTCATTCAATATACTCTCGAGTGTGTTCTGCTTCAAATGTTGGATCCTTCAACTTATCCTGCCCCCCTCCACCACCCCACTTTCACAACCATGTAAGATCCAAGAGTAATCACCCATTTGTTTAACATCCTCATATGTCATAAATTCAAACCATTCCATGCTGTCTCTGTTACCCAATATGAGAATCAATATGCTCACAGAAGCTGCTCTGTTTTCTCTCTGCCCAGAGCTTCAGACAGAATTGCAAATATCCACTCACGACTTTCCTTGCCACCCTCACCACCACAACTCTGAAACCAGTGATGACCAGCAAAAGGAGGTTAAATTTTCTGATTATGGACATCCGCTTTGCCAAATGGAGTCTCTGAAAAAGTTTTTTTAGTGTAATTTTGAATTCATAAATGTTATGTCCTTATAACTACTTTGTAAAGTGGAGCATGTTAACAAGACAGTGACCATGTTTCATCAGTTCTTTTTCCACATGAAGCTGGTTACATTTAAGGAAAACAATCTACCCGACAACAGCAAAAATGTAATATTTCCACTTAAGTTTTCATCTCGCAGTGTTTCTGTGTTATTTTGTTCTCCCAGGGCTCAGAGATGGAAGAACAAAATCATGTAATTAAGAGGCATAAAGCAATGTGAGGCTGGAAATGAGAGCTCCCTGTCCAAACATATCTTGAAACCCTATCCAAACCTGACCAAATCAATCCAAAATATGGTTGACAACAACAGGGCAGATTAATACACGTTTGTCCTGTTGCGCTGATTATCTGCATGTTTGTGTCATGTGTGTATCTTTTCACTCTCCTTCTGCACCGTGGTGTGTCCTCCTTCTGTGCCAAACACCCAAATCAATGAAGAGTATAAATTCAACCCCTTTGCACCCAGCTCCGTATTTTGCACTGTGATACCATGGCATTTAGACAGCAAAAAAAGGAGTCGGACAAGCCCCAAATGCACCTGTGCTTTGTGTTTTAAACAAGACACTATAGACTGTCAAGAGAGGGCCCTTTATGGTATTTTTCTTTAATTTGTGAGCTATCTATATATGGCTCTAAATGGATATGTCATTTTTATCACATAGCACAGTGTCACTGTGAAGTTACTCCATTATAATTTCAAATGCTTCTGAAATCACCCTGCATTTAATCCGTGTTAACAGAGTTCATATTTGACACTGTGGATCGGCAGCTCTATCTTTTATTCTCACCTGTGAGCAGAATGGAATAATTTAAAATGCTACATAGCACTTTCCAAAAGACAATATTAAACTGTAAGACTATTTGCTTGTGTTGAGATGTTAAATCTGATTTCAGTAATTACTGAAAGGTTACACGTTTAAGTGTTGAGCTTTCTGTGGTGCCTTATTTTTATTTTTAAGAAACAGCTCTCCGATATGAGTTCTCATCAGTCTCCCTTGAAAGAGCGTGTGCACACAGGACTGCAGTACCAAACGGCCTCTTGCCTTGACTGAGCCTGCCGCTCAGTCTGTGGCCGCAGTTGCTGAATGAGAACTTTCAGAAACTAATTACAGAGAAGCCATCTTCATCACATTGCCATTATGGGGGGGGAAGGGGGGCAGGCCTGCTGACTCCCTGGGCTCCTGCAGAGAGCACAGCTCTGATACACTTAGCTGCAGCCCTGCTTTAATTGTGCAGAAAATGTGATTTGTGCCCCAGCTTCACTTTCGAGGGAAAGTGGTGTTCACAGTCGGGGGCTTTTCAGCCGCATGAATAGCTTTGGTATTCAGCCACCCAGGGACCCTTGCATGTGTGCGTGTGCGTGTGTGTCAGTTTGTCTAAATGGTGCTTAAAGTCATTTGCACATATTCTGTTTGTCCTTCATCAGTAAACAACATTTCCACAATGTGATTACCCGTTAAATATGGATAAAGAAAGGTAACAGAAAGAAGAAATAACTGAGATGCACAATTCACAGAATTGCACACCTTAAAGCTATAGTGTGTAGAATTTAGTGGCATCTAGTGGTGAGGTTGCAGATTGCATTATGCGATTGCTGGTGAAGATTTTGTTTCCCTTAATGTTTTTGCTTCTTCATCCTGCCTTGCTTTCTCTTGTGATAAGCAATAGGTATGATCCTCCAATAGACCTTTTCATAAATAGGCAAAATTGACCCACAATGCATTGCTTCATGACCTTTTGCAAGATTTCGGCCGATAGAAGCACTTCCAGTAGCTGCATCTACAGTATGGATTTTGTATTGCAGTGCCGGGAAAATAGCCAATATTTCTACATGTGTTACCAGCGCGGTAGTTTTTTCGTGTGTGTTATCACCACGTTCTTTAACCATGGATGATCATGAAGAATTTCAGAAAAATGACGGTGCCACAACTGAAAAAAATTCTTGCCGAAAGGGGTGTTTATGAGTCTCGCCGAGAAAGCTGTCCAATTTTATCCTGTTTAGGCCACAAAGAGTCAGAGACTAAAAGACGGTGAGTGACGACAGCGGACGGCTGTTTTCGCAATCTCAGCGGAAAAGCTGTGCTCTGGAAATGGGATTAGTGACATCGTTGCTTACGTGACTGTCGATGGACAAAGGAAAGACTCAAGAAACACTAATGCGATGATGGCTACCGTATGTTTATTGAACATCACGTTTAACTTGTGGAACTTGGAAATATCGAGGGGACCAATGACTTTGGAGCTGTGTGAAGCCGGAGCAGCGGCAGGCAGCAGCACGATATCCTATGTGTTTGCTGTGTTCCACCACAGGAGAAGTGAAATCTGCGGGATTTGGTTGTGTTGCTGGGTAAGTATTTATTATAATTAATTTAGTTTGTCCTTGTCTTATCAGGTTTCGATGTATTTGATGTCTTTTTAATGCGGAAGTCTGCCAACCTCGACCAAAAATGGCAAAACGAGTCATGCACCCCCTACGGTGGCTCTTAAATAACTATATGCGGTAGGCACTAGCACTAGCAACCAGCAGACAGTGTATAGGGGAGCAACCACTGATTCCTTTTCTTTTTCCTTTAGTCTTTAAGGAAAAAGCAAGCATGTTCCTTCTGTGCTACTGTGTCAACATAGCGATGCAACATGAGGGGGCCCGCTTCCATGTAGATATGGCTCATTCTAAGCTTATGAAAACACATCGATTTGTTGTTGCACATAATCATACACCAGTGATCAGATGGTTTGAATGCTATATTCCATTTCTGACAGGAAAAACCCCTAAATCCTACACACTGTAGCTTTAATACGTACAATATTTACACAAGATATTCACTTCTAAATCACAAACTCATTTTCTAAGGTACCCTGTTAACGTAACATAATACATGATGCAGAGCATCCATGCACCAAAGATTTTGCTTTTTCTTGGCTTTTTCGAATTTCAGCCACATATATGTAAATACGGCCTGGAAAAAGAGAGTTTGGGAGAAAGAGTCCCAAAAAGAAAAGGAGATGGAGAAAGTGGAAGGAATGATGCAGGCTTTGAAACATCTTGAGGGAGACAGAAAGAGAATTGTAAAGTGCAAGAAGGAGAAGGGAGGAGGGGAGAGGAGAAGGAGGGAGAGATGTATTGGCAGAGGATGAGAGAAATAGAAAGGGGGAGGGGTGGGGTGTGGAAGAGGAGCGCAGGAGCCAAAGAGACTGATAGGGGAAAGGAAGAAATCCCTAACATACACCCCTCACCTGGATATGGTGCTTGTGAGCTTCGCTAAAAAAGTGCTGATGTGACATGAAGAGCGAGCGTGAGCTTTCAGCGCACAGAAAAGTGCTTACTGGCTCTTCTTGTAAGGGAAAAAGGCTTGAGGTACACGCCTCACATATCCTCTTTGTTTGGAGACTTTGCAGTGGCCAGCACTTTCTATCTCCCCCCTATCTGTTCTCCATTTTTTTTCATTTTCTTATTCATTCTGTTTGTTCTTCTTCTCCTCGACACTTTCCTAGGACACAGTTAGCTCTCCGCCTGGCAGGCTACTTTTGGATCGATTTGTTCCAGAATAATCTCTGGCAGTATAGCTTTGGCTAAAGTTTTTTGTTGCTCTCGGTATAAACAATGTTTCACCACAGCATGTGGCCGTGATGAGCAGAGGACGTTTCGTCTGCCACGTAAAGATCCATTCAGCGTGTGTTTGATTTATTAGAATCCATCCCAGCACATCTAAACATCTTCTCTAAATTAGCTTTAAGGGGGGAAAAAACCACACATATACAGAATTAATTTTATAAATTTAAATTTCATAATCCTTCAAATTAACCTTGTGATAATTCATTTGGACAATATGATCTGAATTTAAAAGCATCAAAATTTCAACAGGTTGTCTGTGCTATACTTCTTAAGCAGGAATGGGAGGGTTACTTTAAAAGTGTTCTCCAGTACAATTATTGTATTGTTCCCGATATAAGACAACCCTGATTATAAGATGAACCCAATTTTCAAGATGTGTTTTTGGAAAAAAAATAAAACTTTCTGGAGACCAAATCTTTTTTTTTTGTTTTGTTAATAAAGTGCTTTAATTTAAAAATAATGTGACACAGCAATAAATGCACATTTTATGTGCAGCCCCTCACCATGTACTGATATACTGATGCTTTTACAACCCTTTGCAGCCCTTTTGTTATCATTTGTAAGTTGGTCTCAGTGGGTTCACCTTTTTCTAACATTATATTCTGTCACAATGTGTTTCTTGGCTGCTTGAGAGTTGTTTGATGACTCTGTTGCATTTATCACCATGACAAAGTTTGTATCATAACTTTTTCTCAGTTGCTCGTTAACTTACCTGACTTGTGAGCTGCACTCTTTTCAGAGCAATCACTAATTACTTCCATAAAGAAGTAATATGTAATATAATCCCAATTTCATGAAGTTCAAGTAATGTAATCTGTTTACTTTCCATTACTTCTGGTTTACTAAATGCACATGAAGACAACAACAACAAAACAGAAATGTTAATATGACTTATTAATAGAGACAAAGTTACATTCTGCCATTAAACAGTCAAGGCTACTAACAATAAAATATGTAATCTGAAATTTGTCATTTTAATATATATTACCAAATTTAAACTTGACCTTCACTGCTGGTCTTGACCACTAATTGATCCTTACCAAAATCACAGTTAGGTGTTCTTTAGATATCATGTTAACATACATACAAACATAGTTACATAGAGTCCAAGTTGGGCACAAGAGCGTCACATCCGGTGATGTCGCTAAAAGTAACGCACTGAAAGCATGTAAATTTCAATCATTTTACTTAGTAGGGATGAACTAACACCATGTTTTTCTATGGATAAATAAAAAGTATCAGTACTGGAGTACTTGCCATGACCAAGTCCGAATACTAAGTAATCTAGTGTATTTCTAGAACTTCCAGTTACCTTAACAAGCAATAACTTCAAAAAGTAGAGTTGGATGAGTCCTGATTCACTCGGATCATTCATCTTGTTCCCATTACTAACCTGTAAATAATGACTTTGTGGTCTCCAATAACCTGGATCCTTTTTGTTGTACACCTGCTGCTAACACCAGGCAAGGAATAGAATTAAAAGAATAATGCTTCACTTACTACTCTCCTTATAACCTGTAAAATTTCATAACAACATACTCCAGTCCATGTGAATGAATCAGGATCTTCCTCATCAGAGTGAATCAGAATGGACTCAGATTTGTTGATGATGGCTCCCTGCATGCGGACACAGAACTCATGTGACTTACAGATTCACTATAAATGAAACATGACCACAGAGCCACTCACTGGATATGAGTGAGTGTTATATTTGGATGGTGCACACATTAACTAAACTGCAGATTTGACAACTTCATCCAGTTGAGTGTCAGATAAATACTGCAATATCAACTAAGAAGGAAAACACAAATGTTTTCATCACATTTTATGTAGTTGTGTAGTTAGCTGAGTATTTGAATCTAATATTAAAGCCTAATAGTTCATGTTTCAGAGATTTTTAACCTGGTGGTAATGCAAAGTTTCATTTCTTAAATCAAAATTACAAAAACACAAATAGTAGACTACCCCCAAATTTATTTGTTTGTAGTTGGCGACAGTGGACTCGTGTTTCACCGGTAGGATTTCTGGACTGTTGGTAATACTGATTCAAGTGACTCAAAGGATTTGTAAAACCTGGATCCATTTAATAAGTGACTGTGAAGGATTTGCAACGGTTAAATGATTCAAATTTGTCATCTCTCCCCGGAACACAGTTGATTTTGTTCAAATACTCGCTGAAGGACATCAAGTTTAATTTTCACCTCTCTCTAACACAAACATGCATACAGTAAAAAGTGTTACCTGGGATACTGAGTTGAGTTGCAGTGCAGTAGACTCCCCCTCCCCCACCCCCAACCAGCCTGACACAGACAAACATACACAACAGAAAACTACTTCTTAAAGGCTTCAGCAAAGGTTAACCTTGATTGTAATGATGCGATGTCGGCCATTATTTTTCCAGATTAACTCTTCAAACAAGCCACAACAACAATCATCTTTTTAAAAAGTCACCTACCATTGTTATGACAGCTTGTATTGTTTGATTTACTTTTCACTGCCCCTCTTGACAATTTTCCAATATGCTTCACTTTTGCTGTCCTTATTTATTTTAAGATATGTCAAAATGCCTGAGTTCCCTCTTAAGTCTGCCTTCCTCTCCATCAACTGTGAGGTTAATGATGTAAGTAGATGAGGCAGTATTTGAACTACCTGATACTGCCATCTGTTTTAGTGCATCTCTACTTCTGAGTTTAGCAAATTGCACAGTAATTTTGTTGTGAGTGACCTGGATTTGTTTGTTCATCAGGCAATGTATCATGAGTTTAAAAAAATTACTTAAGTTCTCAATTCAATTAGTGCCAAATGACATTGCAAGCATTTTTATATCAGCAATCTAATAATGGTTTAATGCTTTTTCCATTATCAACCAATGTAAGGTATTTATCTGTGTTGAACTGACACACAAGGTACTCATTAAAAGTTACTTCAGAAAAGGGAGTGCTCATGGTCTCCAGGCTGCAGTACAGATGCTTTCATCCTGCAGAGAGTCCATCACTGGGAGCAGTACCTTTCACTCCCCTTGACAGCAGAATGGTCAGAAATCTGTTATGTTGCTGTGCAGAAAATTGTGTCATCCAGAAAAAAATTATTTTGACAAAGTGTATGTTTAATCAAATTACATATTTTTTTCTCCATAACTTTAGCAGAATACAATTTTTTTTTGTTTAGGTTTACCTATATGTAATTAATTACTTCCTAAGCCCATTTTCAAACCTCCACTGAGGTACCTTTGACACGTTAATGAATATGATTGAAGAGTATGAATCATATTTGCATAGTAGACATAAGATTTGGTGTATTTCTAAATGGCAATAATGATTTTAAGTGTAGATCCATTGTTGCATTTAAATGAAAAAGACAAATTGACAAATACTCTTAAATACGAAACCATAAATGATCAAACTGATGTTATGCTTCTGTTTATGCCCAGTGTTTTCTCAGGAGGCTCAAATGGATTCAAAATGTTTTGGTGGATTGAGATTTTGGTGGGAGGCACAATAATAGCCAGAGCTTAAGTGAAAAACATCAGGCATTTATCCCATCTCAAGGTCTGTCTTTCCATTCCGAAACCCCTATGGTTTTGTAATCAGTCTTTCTTAACCATCTTAATCTCTTAATTCAGTTGTATCACTCAAATGGCTAGCTTTTTCTTTCCACCTGCGGCACTTTGTAGCTTCTAATCCTCTAAATGCGGAAGATTTCTTGACCAGTACAATCCCCAGCACACATTAAGACACATAACCAAAATGTATGTTCTGAAGGCGAGGATAACAGCTCTCGCTGGAGGGGACTTTAAACTGGCTTGTGGTCAGCAAATCGCCCAGTGATTCACTGAGTATCTCCATAATCCCATTCTGGTTTAAACAACCAATAAAGTCTCCATAGAAATCATATGTTGTCTTTAATACAGTACACTTTGGTTAGAGAAGTCAGATTTGTTTAGTCTTGCAGAAGTTTTAGAACATGTTTAAATATTAATTCCCATTATTGCTTTCATTAATGTTTTTACACTTGTCTGTCGATTGGTCGGTTGGTTGGTTGGTTTGACTGTTGCCAGGACGACTCAAAAACCTATGGACCAATTTTAATAAAACTTGCTGGTGATTTGGGGCATGGAGCAAGAAAGATCCCATTAATGTTTATTTCTCTCTATTTTTGTCATTTTATCATTATTTCTTATTATCGAATGGTCTGTAGTGCCTTGGCAGAAGTATGCACTCTACTGAGTACTCCTTGTAGTGTGAGTATAAAATCAACTTAATCTTGGCCTTCACACCACACTATAATTTGAGAAATGTTTGTCTGTCTGTTTGTTGGCCTACTCCTCCCAGATCTTGGTATGTGGATGAAGGGTGACCTGCCAAAGATAAAGGTTACTGGGGGTCAAAGCTCAATATTTCAGTTTTTACTCCAATGTACACCAAACTTGGCACAAGTGGGTTGTGGAATTGCCCAAGCAAGATCAGACTGATCAAAGATCAAATATTGGGGTAAGGGTCATTGGGGTCAATGGTCAAAATTTACAACCCCAAATCAGAAAAAAAGTTGGGACTGAATGGAAAATGCAAACAAACAAATTACATTTACTTTGAGTTCTATTTCATTGCAGACATGATGAATCCAAGATATTTCATGTTTTATGTAGTCAACTTCATTTCATTTGTTAACATACATCATTCCTGCATTTCAAGCATGCAACACATTCCAAAAAACATTGGGACGGTGGCAATTTAGGGCTCGTAATGAAGTTAAAAAAAAGTCAAACAGGCGATGTCAACAGGTAATTGGAATCATGATTTGGTACAAAATAAGTATCCAAGAAAGGCTGTGTCTTTTAGGAGCAAAGCTTGGCAAAGGTTTTTTCATTATGATTTGCACCAAACTTAGCATGCATATGGAGGTGTGTTCTGGAATTAGCCAGGTGAGGTCAAATTTGCCAAAGGTCAATCATTGGGGTCAAAATCATTGGAGCCACATGTCAAAAATTTTAATGAGTGAGCAGAAAGCATTGATATAGTGGTGGCTGTTTGCTTTGTCGGCAAGGGTCTTATAATGCGGAGTGAGGCAGAATGCACGCTGATCTAAGAATCATGTTTAATTAATCTGATACCAATCAATCAACAAATGTCTCTATCGGCCCTGATTCTGATCGCTGCAATTGGACAGGGACATCCATAATTTCAATAGATAAACACAGCTCTATTCAAATAATCAACAGAATTTCAGGTCGCGTAATGAGTCACTGCATTATTTCCTCCTCTTTTCTGTCGGGGAAGCAAAAGACTGCTGATATCTCTCTGTGGTACCTACTCCCTCTCTCCTAAACAGCATTCTCTTTTTATCTAATGGAAAAGGAGAAAAAAGAGAAAATGTTTCAATGCCTCTGTCTGACGGGCAAAATAAATTGCACTTACACGATCCAAATTACATTGTTTAACCTCAAAATGATTGGCCCGGGCCCCCTCTCACAGGGCGTTGATCAGTTGGGTGATGTATGGCTTTAGTTTACTCCAGCACTGCAAATCCCACAGTACTCTGCAGGCCCCCAGGGCAGCGCTGGGAGGGGTAGGATGTGCACACCGCGATGAAGCCAGAAGACATTTAGGGCCTGGTTTACCAAAGGTTTGAGTGTGTAAAAATGTGTGCAAACACCATAGCTTCCTCAAAAAAAATGTGCATGCTGATTTACAAACGTGCGCACTGAAGACTGCGCCTTTTCAAATGAGCAAAATAGCACGTATTGTCAAATTAACACATTTGCCTTCATGAATATGTAATTTGAGGTGTGTCCACCCGAGTGCGCAAAACTGCAGGTGTTGAGCATGCAAATAGGTGAGATTTGCACACGTAACATGATTTATCAAGGCAAAAAGCAATTTCTGGGGCTGAGTTTGCATCTGTAATTTTGCACGTTTGAAACCTTGGTGCTAACTTAGCCAGTGTTGCACAATCAATGCAGACACACATAAATCTGATTTTCCCCGTGAGCTGTTTGGGTATGCATTTCTTTATTTTCACTCAATAATCTTCTTTAACACAGAAAACATCACAATTAAACATTAATTTATAATGGCCTATTTTTAATGAAACATCCACTGCGTCTGGTCTGCTTCAGGTTTCTTCCTGCAATCAAAAATACCTGAGAGAGTTTTTTCCTCACCACTATTGCCAATGTGCATGCTTAGGCGGTTAGACCTTACTCTTGTGAAGCACCTTGGGGTGACTTATGTTGTGATTTGGCACTGTATAAATAAATTGAATTGAAATGAAATCAAATCATGTTGATTACACAACCCATGTACCAACCCAAAAAATAAGCATGATGTGTTCTGTCTGAGATTCCACTAGTACTTTCATGAACATTATGACATAGTGCTACTGGATATATGGTCTTAATTTTGGTACCAAATTATTTGCAAGGTATAGGTCTGTATACACTGTAATGAAAGATGCAAGAAAGCAATGAGTTACCATGGTAATGGCTAAAACTACAAAATTTATACCCAATTCAATTCATTAATACAGTGCCACATCATAACATAAGTCACTTCAAAGTGATATACAG
>OMMV01111564.1:0-14805 GCA_900302635.1 Chatrabus melanurus
ACTTTTGTGGTGTAAGCAGTTTGCTTTGTTTACATTGTGCAACTTTATTCAACCCCTTTAAAAAGATAGCAGCCCAAGATACTCATTACTGGCTGGTTCAGCCAATGCCGATAGCCATTCTAGTCTTTTTTCATGTCTATGGGTTAAACTGTGATAAATGGAGAAAATAGTGGAGCTGGATATTTACACCAAACATCAACAAACAGAGATGAATTTCAGCACACAGTAAACATTCTTTGGACATATATGATCTAGAGCACGGCCAATATATCGGTTGGCTGATAATATCGGCCGATATGAGCCATTCACGAACATATTGGTATCGGCAATATTTTTGCCGTTATGAAAACTTTTATTTTACCAAATAAACAATGCAGAAAAACACTGGCTGTTGGAAAAAGTGTTGTGTAGTTTGTGCACTCCGACTGCATTGTTTACAGTGCTGTCAAGCATAGCTCGGACCCCCATCACCCCTTGGTCACATTAGCCACAAGAGACAGAGGCAAAATGACCAGTTGCCATTCATTTTCAGTCAGAGTGGGTGTTTTACAGTGACAAGACACCAGTGGCTGCTATGCCTCCAGCTGGGTGGGGTCAAAATAGACAAGAAGTCTATTTTATGCAAATGCTGAGCGATGCAACATGCCGACTGCCAATCCGATCGAAGACGATGTGACATACGTTGGTTGGTTGTTGGTTATATTTATAGTTATCTCGAACAAAGTTCATGTTTAAACTGTAAAACATGAAGCCTCAATCACATTTCCTTGTCATAAGGCTTTGATAATGAAATGTTAGGAATCATTGCCATTTTTTTATCTACGTATATATCGGCAGATATATCGGTATTGTGAATTTTTTTTACTCCCTAATATCGGTATCTGTATCGGCCCCCAAAAAATCCTAATCAGTCGGGCTCTAGTATGATCTCTCCGGAAGAGATAAGATGCTAAGCTATGCTAACAGGCTGAAAACTGTTTACACTGGCCATCTTTCTTGCTGCACTTTCTGGCACTGTATGTAACCACCCATAGTGACAATGTGGAACTGAAAACCCATGCAGACACGCAACCGCCTGCGCACATCGGTTAAGATCGCGCCGGCGTGCAGTGTTGCTGTGGTCAACTCAGGCCTTGAGCATGAGCTCTTCTCCACTCCTTTGCTCCCGATCCTCTTCCCTCATCCCCTATGGCTTTTTTCAAATCATAATGGGATGTCAGATGGACCGCCTCCCCTGAATTGAGCAATAAGCCTGCCCCCTTGTTGTCTCTCCAAAAAGCGACTCCCCCATCCCCCATTGCTTTCACTGCTTCCACTCATACCTGGTTCAGTTCCTTCTCAGGGCTGCTGAGGGGGTCCCAGACACCCGCCACTCGTCAGGCCAAGTCTGCATAAATTAGGACGTCTCCCTGGTGTCTCGTCAGTGGGGGGTGAGAGGTGCACGCCTGGCCATAGGTCTGGCATCTCCCAAGCTGCTACTCCTTCTCTGCTCATTCTGTCGCCTTCTGTTTCCTGCCACCTCCCCCATCTACTGTATTCTCCTCGCCTCTCCTCCCTTTTTAGTCAGAAAATTGTTTACATTTGTATGTCTAATCTCTGGCGGAGCCTCTCTAGACCTCACAGATGTTGCAATAATACAGGGGATTAGCAGGCTTAACACTCTGGCTTATTTGAGGAGTTTTCCCTGAGTTTTGTGATTTTTTTTTTTTTTTTTTAAACAAGCATCTGACATGCTGGTGTTGTTTCATCCTCTCTGATGCTCTGTGCTTTCACTTCCTGCAAAGCCTTGGGTTGAATGCATAACTCAGTGCTTGGCAACTGACCTGCATTGCGTAGATGTAGTGTCCTCTCATTGGTTGTGCACATTTATATCCTTCAGAGACACAATTGTAAACAGGCAACAGTGGCCTTAGCGGACATCAGGACCTTACAATTAGCAACCAGGCTTCACAATCGGCTTGTCTGTCTTTACTTCATGTTGTGGTCACTGTGCATGTTAAAAGATGCCAACATGGTCAAAAAATAGGAGGTTCACTGGTTCTCACATGTATCTATCAGAACCCAAAATTTCAGAGCTGAACATGCAGTAGTTTTTACAGAGTTACTTAGAGAAAATTTGCAGACCCACTCACTGACTGACTGACTCCATTAGTCTTATACTTGCCCTGCTAATCGCAGGGATTTTTTTTCCAATGTTTGTACTCATTCTACTTTGATAACACAAGTCGTTTCTTTCCAAGCGCCATTAACATCACGCATGCTTCTTCTCTTTCACGACAGCAATGATTATTTACTGAGCTGAGCAGTCTCGCCTGCTCTCCTCTTTAACTCGGCACTGAAAGCTAATTAGACTTCCTTCCCTAGACTCAGCATCTATGCTGCTTTCTGCGTCATGCACTGCAAACCCCCCACCCCGCCCCGTCCTGTTTTATGACCAAGCACATCCTGCGTTTGAGACACTGTGAATGTGTTTGGGGTCAATGTATTTGTCTGGATCTTAATCCCAAAGGTGATATTAGTCTGGTTAGGGGCAGACCATCCCCCTCTTCCCTCCGTTTCTATATGTGTGTGTATATCTGTGTTTGTGCTGCAGGCGTTAGGGTCTGCCTGCAAGCCCAGACAGGCTCTATCTTGACCTTTGACCCATGTCTGTCTGCCAGCTCAGAGGTCATGCGCACCACTAATGCAGACAGCTGATAGACGCGCAAACAAACGCAGATGCTCACACGTGCATGCACATACATGCAGCCTCCCAGCTGCAGTAAACAACAACAGTTTGGTGCGTCTGGGGAGACGATGTCACAAACCGCGTCATGTGCAGACCGTAACATGTGCACTGTGATTTGATTGTGATGTGCTCTCAATTAAATCCCAAATAAAATGAATATTTAATATGATATAAAGACAGACAGAGACAAGAAAATACTATTTACAATTTAAGGCTCTTCTGATCACTAATGACTTTTTTCTTTGCTTATATCCTCACAGATGCAAACCTGGAGATGAAAAGCAATGATCCGCCTTTTGGCCTGACACACTGTCTGAAAGCAGAATCTCTGAAGGTGTTATGAAAAATGTCACCTCTACATGCACTCATGTGAACACATCATTAGCCTCTGATTATCACTGTTCTGGACTGTGGCCTATGTGGATGTTGCCAGGTAAGTTGGAGCTGCATGTAAAAGGTACGTTTATGGAGGCTTGAACACTTTAAGAGCTATGTGACATGTAAAACTGAGCTGCTTGAGCAGTAGTTTGCTCAATTAATTTCATTACATATGTCCAGTTTTACATTGGCGATTGGACGAGACTCTGAGGACTCCTTTTATCACTCTGTGATGTACTTGTAGATTCAAGTGTTTGGAAAAGTCCTTTGACAAAAGCTTGTCCAGATGAAATTACTTTATATTACTCTTTGCTATTCTTTTGGGTGAACTAACCCACAAGATTTTACAAAGAACATTAATTAGATTAATTGACCGGTTTCACAATATGATGCGCCACCTACTGGTTGGTAGAGATAGAACCTTTGCACTCTGAATCGACAAACCCAGAGGTCCACCATACTAAAGACACTTGCAATGTAAAGAAAATGTAAAACTTGACACAAAGACAAAAGTTTTTCATGTTTTAAGCTTCATGTAAATCTTTTAAAATGTCTTCTAACAGCTTAGTGGTTGGCACTGTTGCCTTACAGCGAGAAGGTGTACCCTGCCTCTCGCCCAGTGACTGCTGGGATAGGCTCCTCTGGCCGCCATCGTCTCGGCATGATGTCAGGCCGTACCAGGGAGATGGTTGCACTGGTATACACCAGGACCTGACATGGTTGGTTTTTATTTACAGTTTTGTTTCGCTTTATTTGCAATCAATAATGGGTGAATCCAATATAACCAACTTCCTGGTTTGTGGCGTCTTGCGAAAACAGTCTATGGGCCAAAATACACAGAGCATCATGGGAAATTGGCAATATCGGAAACCTGGAAGTGGATGTGTTTACTGTGTATGGAAAATGTAAGCACACAGCAAATTATTTTGACTATTTTCATACATTTTTGATACATTCCATGATGGTTTTCATTTGTAAATCATCCCAATGTTATTCCCAGAAGCCGCACATCTACTCTTTCTGCTGTCTTTACAACCCAAGAGTCAGTCAGTAACAGTCCAGACTGTCGATGTCGATACCGGAAGTGGCTCTCGTGAGCGACCGCTAGCGGCGCACTGTATTGTGAATCCACTCTACACTGTAAAAAAATTCCGTTGTTTTTACGGAAAAAAACTGGCAGCTGTGGTTGCCAGAATAATTCTGTAAAAAATGCAGTAAAATATGTAAATACCTTTCCAGAAAATACTGCATAAATTTTACAGTATAAAACCATTGTAATTTGCAAAAAAATTGATAAAAATAGAATGTTATACAGACAGCCTTGAACCAGCGACGTTCTATTTTGAAAGTAAGCACACTAACTGCTTGCGCCACCATTCTGTCTGTGAGTTGCTCTGAAAATGTAATGAACTGCAGAATCCATTTTATCCTATTGACATATAGCCTACTCAATTCTAAACAGACATTATTTTTTCAGAACTCCTCATATTAACATACTTTGTACAAATACAGTAAAAAAATGTTAATATGGCAATATGACATACATTTCATTATATTTTGAGAGTATTTCCTGCAATGCAACAGCACAGTGGTGCAAACAGTAAGTATGCTGGCCTCCCAAGCAAAATGCCCCAGGTTCAAGGCTGCGTAAGCCCTGTTCTCCTTATACAGTTGGAGTTCTGTTGGGAAAAACCAGATCAACATGTGAACTGTGATCAACCTGCTGTTGTGGCCTTGAGCAAAATGGGAGCAGCACAACAAAATCTCATTGAATGGTATTCAGTCTGCAAGTTTTGTAAATTACAACATTATACTGTAAAATTTGCAGGGTGTTCTGTAAAGGTATTTACATATTTTTACTGTATTTTTTACACAATTATTCTGGCAACTGCAGCTGCCAGGTTTTTTCTGTAAAAACAACAGAATTTTTTTTACAGTGTATTGATTATTCATTGATTATTAGTCACTGTTTGTTGCCTCTGTAGAATCACGCACTGGGCTGTAAGCCTAGAAAGCAATCAGGTTTTTGCAAATTTGAAAAAGTTTGTTACTTTCTTTAATATACTTCTTTATTTAATAAAGTAGACCACATTCTCTGTAAGATTTGATTCTTTTTACTGTACATATACTGCATTTGTACAATCTTCTGCATCATCCAGTCATTTATGAAAATAATACATAACACTGCACATTTTAAATGTTTTGCCTTGATATTTTGTTTGTTTAATAAAGTGATAAATGTGAGAAATGAAAAAAGCTCTCAATGTTTTTTGCGTGGTCTATTTCTTTTTAATTACTTGAGTTATGTTAGGAACTTACAGTGTAGACAGAATAGTGATAGTCAATACACAAGTGCACAACATATTCATCAGAGTAAAGTGTGTACGGTGCATCTCAAATATTACAATATGAATATGTGAAAAAGTTCAATATTTTTGTTAGTTATTTCAGAAGTGAAAATTGAATATATTATAGACTCATTATATATAAACTAAAATGTTTCAAGCATTTTTTTATTTTTATTTTGATAGTTACGGCATACAGCTCAAAAAAAATAGAAAAACGTATCTCAAAATATTGAGAAATATTTTATTTCATAAAACCAATCAAAAAATGATTTATAATGAAATGTTGAACTTCTGAAAAGTATATTCATTTATGCAATCCATACTTGATTGGGGCTCCGTTTGCACAAATCACTGCATCAATGCGGCGTGGCATGGAGGCGATCAGCCTGTGGCACTGCTGAGGTGTTTTGGAAGCCCAGGTTGATTTGATAGCGGCCTTCAGCTCATCTGTATTGTTGGGTCTGTTGTCTCTCATCTTCCTCTTGACAATACCCCAGGTCAGGTTTTTAGAGATGCAGCGAAGCTTCTGATTTAAATTTCAAGTGAATTTACACCACGCCTTGTGTTAGTACTGAATCATGGAGTGTTAATTCAAGTATTATTTTAATTCTGTCCATGAATGAATCTGACATGGGAAAAAGAAATTCTTTAATAACATGTTGTATATGGTCGTCCAGTGGTATTGCTCTTGTCATGAGAAGATCGTAGGTTTGAATCCGGCCTGGGGCTGTTCTCTGTGGAGTGTGTGTGTCTGTTCATTAGCTCTGTGTGGAATCATTCTGGTCCCCTCCCATCATCTGAAGACGTGGTTTAGGAAGCGTTTCGGGGCTCTTTTTTGATGGTCTACAGTGCAAGTGTGTTTGAGGTGCATCCAACCCCATCTTATCATTTAAAGGACATGTATTCTGAGCCTAAAGTAAGGTGCAAAGGGGTTGTAGTGAGTCCCTTAAATATTCATGGGTATGACTCCCACTGGGTGGTATGCCACTCCATCGGCCGAAGCTGGCACCCATTTACAGCTTGCTGGATTGGGACAATACAGACATGACTGGGACTCAAACCCAGGTCTACATATTGGCAGCCCAACTCCTATCCCACTGAGCTACCTGCTCTACATATTTACGTATGTGAATATTATGCTGTACAAATAGCAGAAAACCTTGACTTGTGCTTGGATTTAGCCCAGGTTTTTGGTCTATGGCGTAATTGCTTTATGCTGCCTTACGACACCCAAACAGTGCACCTGACCACAGCTCATTTTAAGACCATCACACCCACACAGAAAATGTGTCTGTTAAATTTCCAGTGTTAAGGCATGTCAGTGTAAAGTGTTAATAAGGTTCTGGTGTTAATTTCAACCAAATTTGGACCATGTTGGTGTCACACCTTAATTAATAATGTTAGTGTTGAATCACATAGTGTTAATTCAGCTCTCTACAGGTGTTAGTTTAACTCCATCCATAAGTAAGTGAGAAATGAGAAAAAGGTGTTCCTGGGTAACGCGGTCCAGCAGCAGTGCTGCTATCTAGTAGTTCGACAATTGTAGGCACAAACCCAACCTGGAATCTTTACGAAGATCTGTGTGGCTTAGGAAAAAGCTCAATGCGGTGAACTGTGTCAGGGTGTCAAAAATGTAACACTTTCCAAAGCGTGGACACATATCAACACTTTGTGAGTGTTAAAATGAACACTGTTTTTTCTGTGTATAATGTCAGATGACGGTTGAGGAGCTGGAAGAGAATGTGCACTCTGGTCACTCCTGTATACTCCAGCTGTGGTCTCGGCGTTGGAAAGGGAACAGTAAAACTCAGTGTTCTTAATCTGTGGTGTCAATTAGGTGCCTTTGTGCGTGAGCAGCAGGGGTGTTGAAGCAAACTGCTGGAGCTGAAGAAAACTCTGAACAATGTTACACATTCACACACGCTGTGGTCTCACATTTTGTGGAGATCGCACCTCCTTTTGTTTGCCTCCAGCAGCCTGTAGAAGCAATGCCCCAGTGCTCCCAGCCAACGCGCCGACTGTAATGGGCTCTGTGCGCTCCCCCAATACTGTCCCCTCGCTCCGGACTCCTCAGGCCTCGGCCGCCCCCTGACTGGTCCTGACCTGAAATTAGGGCCAGGCAAGCCTCCGTGGCTGGGATTGAAAGAAAGGAGATGGGCATATGTGAGTGTGTGTGTGTGTGTGTGTGTGCGCACCATGGCCCTGAAAGAAAGCAGGAGATTATCCCATTCTGTGTGTCCACTCACCAGTGCAGTATTGACCATGGTGGGCCACCCAGGGAGAGTCCAGCCAGCCGTGAGATGGCCTGATATACATGCTTACTGGCCATGCTAGATTCCCCCACTCTCACCAGGGATGTGGCCAAACCCTACAAGCTGGACGCTTCAAAAAAAAAAAAAAAAAAATCACTGAAATGTGTCCACAGAGTGACCTCGACACACATTCACACGCACACCGCTGTGTACAGTGAAAGGCACTGCCATCAGGTCGTTTTCTGTGTCCTGTGAGGCGAGGCGGAGGGCATAGGGAAGGTGGAAAACCTCTTTAATGGTGAGAATGATACCATAACACCTATAGATGGAGTTACGGATCATGTCACATACAGTCTGTATACGGTGTGCAACTCTGACAGCAAAGCCTGCTCCATGCGACTGCTAGATATTAAGATGTGCATTATTCATTTTGTTACTGCTTGCACAAATTTTAGCAAAAACTGCAAGGCAAAGACGTAGCAAATAACAAAACTCTAAACATTAAAGACTAAATAAAAGAAACATACCTTGTGAATATGCATTACTTTTAAAACTGAATTCTTGTGGGTGAACCATTCCGTGGTTTTATAAGAATATCATGGTGATCAGTTCATTATTCACTGATTATTGAGTGATTGTTTTCCTGCTTGTGGTCATTTTGAAATAATGCAGTGGACTTTAAACCTACAAAGTACTTAAATTGTTATTAATCTGGAACGATCTGTTGCTTTCTTTAATATTCTACTTTCATTAGTAAAATGCATTAAATTCTCCATACAACCATCTACAGTGCTGCACAAAAATCTTTGGCATAATTTAAATAAATCATGATGCAAAGATGCTGCAAAAGGTGCTAAGCATTAAACTGCAAGTAATATAAGTACATCTGACTACTCTTTACCTTTAAAGCTGAATTATTTTGGGTGAACAATCCCATGTTTTAAAAGTACTTCACCATGATCAATTTGTTATTCATTGATTTGTACAAATTCATTGTTTGTTGTCTTTGTGAAATCAGGCATTGAACTGTAAACCTACAATTTAATCAGATATTTATTCATCTAAAAAGGTCTGTAATATGTTTCTTTAATAAATTAGACACTGTTCTCTGTAATATTTAGTGATTGATTGATTGATTGATTGCAAATTAATATTTAGACATGTCAAATTTGGTGTTTTACTGACATATTAATGTGGAAAAAACCATCAAAATCCTACCTCCTCTCCTTAAGATGTCCTGTAACTGTATACTTAATTGTTACCTTTTTTATTTATTTATTTTTTTCATTTTAAATGCTTAACTGATCTACATGTTGTCATATAAAAATAAAATTAATTAATTTAATAATAATAAAAAAGCTTCGAAAAGCTTCAAAAATAATGAACACAGCCACTCCTAGTTAATTAAAGTCTTTTCAAACAGCAGCTTGTCTGCTATTTGTAAGCAGGTTCTCTGACATTTATAGCACAATTTGAGTTGTAAAAGCAGCTCAGTGTTAACTTAAACAAAACCTCAGGGGTCGACTAACTGTCCTTTAATTGTTCAGTTGTTTGTTGGTCAGCAGAGTCTGTTACACACAAAGGACTTTAATATGAGCACAGAGCTGCACAAAGCCCTTTAGAGAATTCACAAGGAGGAGCGTGTTTTCTGCATTTTAGGCGTGCGCGTGTGTGTGTGTGTGTGTGTGTGTGTGTGTAAACTGAATACGTGCTAATTGCAACAAAAAAATGTAAAAAAATACATTAATTTATTCTTTCTTTACACTCTGTCAGAAGCAACTGTGCAGAAATAATAAAAAGGCTGTAATTACAAAATAAGCAGATCATTATCATTTTAAGCACATTTGATGTCTTTTTAATAAATTTTTTGAAATGAAGGATCAAACATGATTTCCACTATTTATTATTTATTTCATCATATATGTACAATATTTGTTTACTTTTATTATTGTATTTTATAGCTTTCATTCATACGTAATGTGGTCTATATGTTGCACAAAAGAAACAGTTTTTATACATGAATGACATCACAAAGGACATTTTGTTGCTGCGTAAAATTAATTAAGCATAATTAATAGAGCTGCATGGTTAGCCTCATAGCATGAAGGTCACAGGTTCAACCCCAGGGCATTTCCCTGTTTGTTTTTTTTGTTTGTTTGTTTGTTTGGTTTTTTTGGCTGCATTTTCCCCCCAGATGTTCTGGGTCCGGTTGTGGCCCAGACACATAACTGTTGACTGCAGCGCATGTACACTGTTACGGCAGAATTAAACTCTTTTATTTCTTCTGTTGAATAAAACTTGTGCTCAAACTGTTACAATAACAAATATGCTGTGTAGTGTTCTTTATAAAATTTATTTTAAAAAGCTTGTGTATTTTTAATCTCATAGGGTATTAGCACTTTCTATGATAATGTGCTGCATTAAGTTTTTTAAGTGTATTGTCTCTGTAAGATTCTTTTTTTTTTTTCTTCTTCTTTTTTTTGGTCCAATCTGCAGAAGTGTGTAATTAATAACACTCATTACTGCATTCTGGTGTGCAGGTCCAGCATTATAATGACATGCCTTACTTTTTGTGGCAATTTATTGACACACTAAAATAAAATTTAAAAAAGTATTTCCAATCGGAGTGGTCGTTGTGGCTATCCCTCGGGATCCGAGGATGATGGTCCCCTAATCTTTGGTGGTCTGGTGAACCCTGAGATGCAATAAGAGTAGATCGAGCACTGTTCTTTCCTTTTCCCTATTCAGAATGAACCTGTGGGATTGAACCCTCCAGTCTGACCTTTAGTTCCACACTGGCATTATGATACACTTCTACCTGTGCTTTTCATGTCAGCCGTGAAAAAGGTCTGCTATCTCTCAGCATTATTGGAAACCCCTAAATATAAAAATGACAGAATTGAAAACATGTTAAGAAATAAATGCAAATGAGTTGAGTGTGTATAATCAGAACATTTAATAAAGTTATTGAACAAATTTTTTTTTTTAAATTGTTTCATATACTGAAAGAAAAATATATACTTGTGACACAGTTCTTGGCACACTTTGTTAAAATTAAAGTAAATTATGATTTTCACAGCCAGTGAACATGTCTTGGACGTCATCAATCATTAACAAACACAAACAGTGTGGTACTGTACAGTAAATCTGTCTGAAGTAGACAGTTCTTACAAGCCTAGTGACAAGAAGGAAACTCGTGAGGGAAGCCACCAAGACACCCATGACACATCTGAAGTAGTTATAGGCCTTTGTGGTTGTCATTAGAGAAACTGTGCATAGTGTATCTTTTGTCTGTTGCATCACCATTCACACAGCTTCATGGTGGAGTGGAACAGAGAAGGATTTTGTTAGAAAGACAACAAAATTTCAGCTACAGTTTGCCAGACAGCACATGGGAGAGTAGAGCCTAGTTCTGATCCATTTTCCTGTATGAAAACCCTTCTCTGTGCTACTACACCATGAAGCTATGTAACTGGTGATACAACACACAACAGTTGTACTATGCACATTTTCTCCAGTCACTGGCACAGAAGCCTAGAACTCCCTCAGAGTTGTCATAGGTGTCTTGATGGCTTCCATCACTAGTCTCCTTCTTGCACAGTCACTCAGTTTTTGAAAACTGCCTACTCAGACACATTTACCATACAGTACCATGCAGCTTGTATTTCTTAATGATTGACGTAAATAAAGACCAAGACATATTCAGTGACTTGGAAATGTTCATGTTTCCATGCCCAAACAGCCTGAAGAAAACCAGCTGTAAAAATGATGATTTGTATGAACTGGAACCCTTATATTTAATTTGCCAATTACTTATGGTCTCTGAAAATGGAGGGATTGTGTATAGAAATAGCCATAATTCCTAAATGGTTAATGTGATATTTTTGTTAAACCCCTTGAATTAAAGATGAAAATCAACACTACAATCACATCTTGATTTATTCATTTCAACACCATTGTGGTGGTGTACAGAGACATAATTGGGAGAAAGAAAATTGTGTCACTGTCCAAATACTTGTGGGCCTGACTATATTTCGGACCACATTTTAAATTTGGTACTCAAAATTCAGGCACGCCAGTGATTCTGAGCAGGACTGTAACACAGAGTTCAGCAGTGGAAATAGAGCAGGTCAAAATCATGCATGAGCGCATGAAAAGCACCAATTTGAAATTAATTTCATTTGATATAATTGGTATTGAACTGATTATTATTATCATTAGTGGTTCATGGTGACCAACATGATAAATGGATGAGCGCGTCAACACTTTAACAAACACTGAACCACACGTGCCTCCTAAAAATGAGCATTTGTGCAAAACTGTACAATATGCTCCATATGTGAATTGGTTTGATTTAATCAGTTTATTAATTTGATTTTAAACATTAGCTTTCAAAGAAAACTAGAACTTGATTTGGTTGACAGAGCTCCGCTGTGGCCTATTTTAGCAAGCATGCATGAAAAATTAAATTCTTATGTAATTGTTCTAATTTTAGACCTCGATAAACACTTCCTCCTTCACATGTAATGACAGGCTGGATTTAAACCGTGTTGATATGGAAACTTGTAATTTTATTTGATTTATTTGCTCAGATTAAAACGAAGTGTACAGTTATAATCCGGATTATTTTCTCTTGTGCTCATTGGGAATAGTTTTGCTCATCTGCACTTATTAGCCCACAAATAGCTCATAAACTGTCTAGGCCCAGCCCACAGTGTGCACAGAGGGTAAAGGGTTGCCAAAAGGGTTATGGGGGAGTGACGGCATGGAAGGGTGGGGTCGTGACTGGGGGGGTGGCAGCCTGCATTAAAATGTCCGAGAACTTGGAGTCTAGTTTGTCATGCTAACTGCAGCGCCGGCATTGAATGTGGTCACAGGGAGCAGAAGGTTCACAGGACCCCGGCCTTTCTCATGCAAAGTACGCCGGAGCCTTCTCCTCCGTACGTCCACCCACAGAAACACCCACTCAGCGCTTTTTGCAGGGAAAAAAAAATACATGCATGCCAATGGCATTGGTGCTAGGGTGCAAAGCATACAATGAAATAAAACCATTTGTAAAAAGGCAGATAAAATTTTAATGGGGCTGTGGTTACCGTAATTGTAAATAAGGCTGTCAGGTGATTAAAATGTTATATAATTAATTACAAGCTTTGAGATTAATTAATCAAAGTTTATTGCAAAATTTATGCATTTATTTGCCTACACTGACATCACATTCCCACAATTCCATGTGCAACACATGTGAGCCACAGTGCAAACGGTGGCAACAGCTGGATTTGTCATGGAAACACAAAATTTTCGGGCCCCTACTGCAGTCCCGAGGAGGTGAGTGTTGGCCACATTATTTATGTAGTCACCGGGTTCATGTCGTGGACGTAGTAATACTACGGTCTGGTGTCTGTTTTGGGTTTGCTAGGGCAAGGGTGATCTACGTATTTATTTATTTAACTTGTGTCTCAATATCAACGGTTGTCCGCTAATCTGACGCAACTAGAAACTCTCTGGCGGCAAGTTAATGCTTTGTATCAGTTGTCCGTCCGGACAAGCACTAAATTGTACTAACAGTCGTCTGACATTATGATTAAATCTAGGGATGCCCTGATCGCAATCGGCCCGATAAAGGTGTCGGGTGAATTAAACCTGATTCACTAAATCAGTGGGCGTTTCCTCTCATTTCGTTTCATATGCATGGTGCCAGTTTAGCAACCAGCCAGTCAGCCCTGCTGCTGAGTTCGACACAGAGCCGCAGTGCGCGTTTTAAAAGTACAATAACACACTTCTTTGCTACTGTAAGTCTATTTTATTCACACAGATCAACAGTGCGAACAGTCCGTTTCACAGCGCGGTGAAAACAGCCAGGGCACCCGCGGCGCAAGTTTGAAAAGTGCATTAACTCCTTGTCTTGAAATACACAAGTCTATTTCATTCACACAGATCATCAGCATCTCGTTTCATGAATGTATAGCTTGCAGATCGACAATAGCAGATGATGTAAACAATGAGCGTCCAATGTGAGTTTGCACCGACACAAATATGGCAACAATGCACCACCACCAAGTAGCCCAGATGTTCAGGCAACCCTATTTGTCACATGTAGGCTTGGGCCTGTCAAACAGGAAGTCAACATATGAACGGCATCTGGGCAATTTTCAAAATAAAACACCCTGTGTGGATATCGGGCTTGACTGTTGACATTCAAATAGTGTAGTTTAGTGAGTTTAGCACATTGTGAATATGAGTTATCTTTAGCAGCTATAATAGGCGAATTTGTCGCATCGTCTTTTTGTCTCTGTTGTGTTCCGTGCACATATTCCACACAGCTGGATGACAAGAAACATAAAATTAGCCTCTCGTGGCTGCTGTGGTCTCCGTAATGAAATGCATTTCTTTCTGCATTGAACAGCAGAGGGCGTATCGCGTATATTACGGATAGGCTATTGCACATACGGTAGGTGGAAACGAGGTGTAAAACTGTCGCGCATGTGACTTCAGTTGACTTGAGTTTGTGTCTGAACATCGAAAGTGTGATTTAACGAGCAGGCGCTCAGCGATTAGCTTGCTGCTGAGTTACTTTGAGTTGAGGTGATGTTTCATGCTTGAAAAACTACGATGCTACGAATATTCCTTTGCTGCAGATATTACCCAGAACGCTGTTACTATCAACAGTTCCATCTGGACGTCTTTTAAATGTAAAGTTCCCGTTCACACGGCCAAGCAGCGTCTTCTTCTTCTTCGCGTTTACAAAGCTAATGTGGATGGAAAAATGACCGGGTCAAAGGGCATCAGGAAGAGCGATTCATTTGTGTTAATTAGTCTAACGTGTTGTTTTCTTTTATAATTAATTCATCTAAACACGTTATTTCAACAGTCATAATTTTAAAAATATGTGCTACAGTTATGCTCCTCCTTCACATCGCTATTTTGAATAGAAAGCATGAACCAGCAGAAATGCGATAAAAGAAGGAGGAAAATAAAGACAAATCCATAGGAAAATGAATCCCATTAATGCACATCTTTTACTTTGAATGACCTTGACATTACCATGACCTCATTTTCTGACTGAGTGTAAAAAAAAAAAAAAAAAAAAAAAAATAAATTT
>OMMV01111600.1:0-12475 GCA_900302635.1 Chatrabus melanurus
TCTCAGATTTTCTTACAGGGTACCTGTAGTACAGCTTCAAATCAACTCAAACCTCAAATCTTTTTCCAAACCTTAAACTTCCATAGCTTATGTATTAACACCTTCTTGGGTTTTAAGGGCAAGAGGGCGAGATCACAATGCGCAACAACAACAGCAGTAAACAAAACTGACAGTGATAACTTGTAAGACAAGTTGATACAAGCAGATACAATACAAAAAATACACTTAGTTGGACATATTTCTTCAGACATCATTTTACCAATAATATACCAATAATTACACATGATGAATTATTTTGTTGCTATTTTGAGTGTATGGTGAATTTTTGCAACTCTCAGGGCAGCTGCCATGTTCATGCTCTTTTGTAATTGTTTAAAGGTATTTTTAACAACCAACACAATGGTTAAAGGTGAGTACACACTCAGAGGGTTGATTGTGAAGATTTTTTTTTATAACTAGGATTGTAAAAAAAAAAAATGAGTTCATCATTTAGCAGTGTTTGACATGTTGTATAGTTCCTTTTTGTGTTCTTTTCTCTCTTTTTTACCTTGTTGGGTGCAAAAACAAGACGTGAACATATCATTTCACTCAAACAGCTTTCCTGTTTTGTCTTATCAAGTACCCTGAACACATCAGAGCGCATCTGTATTTAATGATGTGATCCCACTGAGGACATTTGCTACATCTAAATCAACTGCCTTCACAGATACATACCAGAAAACACAAATGGCTCTGACGCAGCACATATCTATAGTGCGTGACATGGTCCAGGGCTGCTGTCCAGCTTTGGGCCCCCTGAAGCCCTACAGGAGCCGGAGATAAGATATGAACTCACTATCTCTCCACATTCTGTCACACTCAATGGAATTCTTTCCCTAAACTCCACATATTGACATAATAACTAACACTATTAGCAAATGGCCACATTCTGCCCCTTTGGTTCCAAACCTCGCAGTGGAAACCGCTGATAGTAAAGCGCACATAATGTTCGACTGTTTTTGAATGACGCTTGGTTTGATGGAGGTTTTCTGAATGAAAGCAAACCACGGTTTGGGGGCGCTTGCTGCCTCCTGCGGCCCCTGAGGAGCGGTGGAACGAAATCTGATCTCCTCCACCCTCCCCGCCAGGGCCGCCCTGCTCCCCGCACTCCGCTGCTGCTCCGCCTGCTGCTGTGCGTAAAGGCGCACAGATCCCTGCGGAGCAGCCAGGAGGCATCAGGAGGAGTTTGGGGTCTCTATCCAATTGTGTCGGAGCTCGGCGGGACTGAAGCGTAGAGAAGAGCAGCGTCAAGCCAAACTCACCGCAGCGGAGATTGTGGGCTTCAAAATAAAAGCCTGTGATTTAAAGTTTTGTGACCATTTATTTATTTATTTAAATTAGTTGATGAAACATATTAAAATGGTCTGTGTTTCTAAAGCGTGTTTCCATCTGATGCAGAACCTGAAATAGCTTTACAATGATGCCTCATATTCACACACCGATATCAGCGTGCTGTCATGCAAGGTGCACAACTGCATACTGGGAGCAAGGATGAAGGACCTTGCTCAAGAGCACCTTAGTGAATTTCCATTATTATTATTATTATTATTATTGTTGTTGTTGTTGTTATATTGGTGTTACATAAGTTCTGTCAATAAATAACAAGTGTAAAATTTAATGAAAAAGAAGCTAGGATAAATATAATAACATTAATTGGAAACTGTGGTTATATTTCATGGGTTGAAAAAGGTTTTTGATCTTTCATAGCTAAATCTAACATTTATGACAGAAGCATAGTTGTCTCGTTCTTTTTAAAAAAATACCTCAGTCATATTGTATCACCATAGTATGGGCATGGTGCTCAATAATATCAAATTTTGCTTTACAAATTGTAATATAATATTTTATGCAATATTAAAGGAAGGTATTTTCGTTCATCAATTTGGAGTTTGTAATAATGCAGGCCCGTGTCATGTATGAATAATTTAATTTTGAAAGTATAAACCGGAACTTCTCTCGTTTCTTACACTGTCTTGACGTCAGCAGTGCGCACTGCTCCTGTACATCCCAGGGTGCCAGCGGAGGAGAGCCGCCAGTCCGAGTTGGTTGGTCCGAAGCAACAAAACGCACAGACTGCCATCCGCGCCAGAGAGGAGACACCGGAGCGGCGTCCTCTGCTCCCTTCCCTCCTCCTCTTCCTCCTCCTTGCTCCTCGCTACCCTGCGCACGGCAGGATGAAGGTGTCTGGGACGTTTGGACACTTTGGACCGCAGCGCGCAGTGGAAACTAGGATTTAGGGGAGAAGTTGGTTTTCTCTGCCTGAGGCGAGGACTTGGGGATTTTGGACTTTTTCTTCTTCCATAAAAACGCCAAATGTGAGGACTTAAAGGATTTAAGAAGAGTTTTGCGGGTTTTGTGAAGTTTAACGGAGAATAAACACTGTTTTATTTCCTGTGATTGCTTGGTGACAACTAAAGGGCTGACATTTACTGTCGAAACGGAAAAGATCTGGTAAGATTATTATTATTATTATTATTTATAAATACTCCTTGCAGCCTGATAACATAAACCAGTTCACTTCCTTGTGGTTGTGACGGACAGGTTGAGCTCTCCTATCTCTGAGGCGTTGTTTGCGTGTGTGCAGGTGCGTGCACGTAGCGTGGGTGCTGTCAGACCGGCTCACTGTCGTGCCTTCACACAGGTGGGGCAGAGGGAACGGCTGGCCGGTATTCGGTCCGTGCGCAATCGGCGCGTGGCGTTTGGCGGCTGTGCAATTACGCACGGGTTTTAATCTCCCGGAGAAAACATGTAAACTCGTATGCGGGGGGTGAAACGACGCTCCCTGCGAGAATAACGAGATATTCTGTGCCAAAATGAGATCCGCGATCAAAACGTTTTAATCGTGACGTTACGCGCAGCAGACCCGTGGCGTCAGTCTGAACCCCCTTTATTCTGACCCAGATGTTTTTTTGTTTTGTTTTGTTTTTTGTTTTGTCGAAAAGTAAGATGTGGGCTGCACGCCTTCTTCTCCTCGCTGCAACAGTGACGTCCTCTGTGGGAACCACACTCCCTCTGATCACCTCTGAAGTTTCTCCAGAAAGCTGACTGCTTTTTTTTCCCTCCCCTCTCCTCCCTTTGAAAGAAGGAACCGTGCGGTTCTGTGCCATCAGCAGCAGATCATTCATCTTCAAACGCGCGCGCCTTTCGATGGAATTCAGATGCTGATTTTGGACACTCAGCTCGGCCACGAAGTCGAGAAAATCATCAAATTACAGCCTGCAGCATCCGAGGCGAGGGGCTGCGGTCTGCTAAATATCACGGCTGAATCACTGAGTGGCGATAGATGCGCTGCGGATTTGATGCTGCGTTTTCAATCAGAGACGAGCCTCAGATACATTTCGGGTTGCCGCTTGCTTTTGGTGCGCTTTTTGTATTAGAAGAAGTTCCTCTCTTTCATGCACAGCACTCACATTCACACACTCATATTCCTTTTATTTAAAAAAAAAAAAAAAAGTTCCACCGCAGAAGGTTATTGATCTTATGGAGTCTGTTGCTCCCCGCTGTGAAATCTCTTCACTGGCACTACTGAAAATGTTTGTGACCTTATGAGACTTCATTCATCCATAGTTGGAAACAGTCCTGAGATGTAGGAGCCGTGGGCACATTTGATGTTCAGTTCTTTCTTCTTCATCTTTCCCCACTTTTATGTGTGATGGGGGTCAATGTGTTTTCAGATTTTGGGTCAGGATTTTACACCCTTACTGATACTATACCCTGTTAACACCCTGCCCAATTTGATAAGGATCAGAGCAGTTTGGGGTCCAGTTTCTTGCTCTGGGGCACTTCAGCCCACACCAGTAGTCAGGAATCCATCCACTGACTTCTTGGCTGACAGACACCAACCTTCAGTTCACATGTAGGACTTATGGACTGCATTTCTGTAGCGCTGACATGTTCAAAGCTCTTTACACTGATGCCTCACATTCACCCATTCATACTCACCATACACGGCACTCAACTGCACACTGGGAGCCACTTGGGGATTGGGGACTTTAGTGATTTTCCTATCTGATGGGATTTCAAACCGAGAATCCTCTGGTCTCCAGCGTATGCGAGTCTTAAGCACTCCAGTACATCTGTATAAATGTGCTGTCTTTTTCATAATCTCTATAATATCCCGGTAAAGTACCAAAAATGAAATTTCAAACTCTTAATTTTAAAAAGTTACAGAGAATTTTGTCTATTTTATTCAATAAAGTAATTTTTTTAAATGAATAAAATCCTGATTACTTTGCAGGTTTACAGCACAATGCTCAACATGTTGCTTTAAAGTGTAGTTGCACAAGATATTTATTTTATGTTTTCAGTGCTTACCATTATTTACATAAATTATTTAATATTTAGAAGCTTTTTAGTATTTTTCCAGTATCTGCAATGTTTTGTTGCGCCTAAGATTTTTGCACAGTATTGTACAGTAAATATTTTAAGAATTAGCTTACAATAATTAATAGTATATTTTATTGTGGCCCCACAATGTCTGTGGCTATAGTAAGAGTTTCAATCAAGTTTATTGTGCTTTACTTTTTCATTTCACCTGGTATTACTGTAGTATTCACAACATATTTTAAAAGAGAATTATCCATTCTTTGGCCCTGCGATAGGCTGGCGGCCTCTCTAGGGTGTACCACGCCTTTCACCCGCTGACCACCGGGATAGGATCCAGTCCCCCGTGACCCTTAACAGGACTAAACGGGTTCAGAAAATGAATGAACTATACCCTTTCTTTGCTACTCAATGAGTTTATACAGTATAAGATGTGTTCATTTATAAGCCTTGTGAATTTTTTAGTTTATGTTGCATCCTGCAATGGTTCTATAATGTTCATAAACGGACAGAGGTTATCTGTAGAGGACAAACATCTTTACAAGTGCTGTTTTAACATTAGAGTATCAGAGACGTGACTGAGACGAGTCAAACTGCCTGTTTGAATCTCCAGTCTATGGAGCTTTCCGTCTGCCTTGTGGAGCGCTTTAAAGCTGAGTCTCCTCTTCTCACTCGAGGGAGTGCAAGTGTTCCTCAAAGACAGGGTGGTGGCATGTGACCCCTCCCCCCGTCCGCGCCCCAGACATTGAGCCTTACCCAGGGGAGAGGGATGAGAGGGATTTCAACCACATTTAAACAGTTTTTCTGCCTCTGAGCTAATACAATGTGAAGAGAGTTCTGCATGATTAATGTTCCTGTAGTGTTCATTGTCATGGTTTGGTGGAGTTGTGTTTTGCTTTCATGCTTTCAGAAAATGTTATCACAAAAACACTTTGAAGGCTTCAAACTACACGCTGGGTCCTTTGGATCCTTTTCTCTGCTTACTGAGGTTCAGTCAAAGTGAGTTTAGTATGCTGTGCAGTCTGTACAGAGTTCACCTCCAATTTTCTGCATGGCTTTCTTCTTCTTCTGCTCTCATCGGCTTCCGTTAGGGTCACTACAGCAGATAGTCCATCTCCATCTCACCCTGTTCTCTGCATCTTCTTCTGTCACACAAACCACCTACATCTCCTCCTTCATATTCACTTTGGTCTTCCTTTTCCCCTCCACCCTGGCGGCTTCATCCTCAGCATCCGTCGCCCTATATACCCTGAGTTTATTCCCCCTCTGCACACGCCAGCACCATCTCAATCTCGCCTTTCTCACTTTATCTCTAAACAGTCCTACCTGCACTGTTCCTCTGATATACTCATTCCTAATCCTGTCCATCCTCGTCACTCCCCAGGAAAACTGCAGCTTCCTCATCTTTACCACTTCCAGAACTGCGTCCTGTCTGTTTGTCAATGCTACCACCTCAAAGCCGTACAACATAGCTGGTCTCACTACCACCTTGTAAACTTTCCCTTTCACTCTTGCAGATACCCATCAATTACAAATTACTCCTGCTGCTCTTCTCAACCCCATCCACCCTGCCTGTACTCTCTTCTTCACCTCTCTAACACACTCTCCATTACTTTGGAAAGTTGACTCCAAGTGTTTAAAGTCATCTACCTTCACCATTTCTACTTTTTGTAATCACACCATTCCACTGCACTCCCTTTCATCAAGAACATGTACTCCATTTCACTCAGACTGTCTTTCATTCCCCTTCTCTCCAGTGCCTACCTCCACCTCTGTAGGCTTGTCTCAACCTTCTCTCTACTCTCATTACAGCTCACAATGTCATCTGCAAACATCATAATCCATGGAGAGTCCTGTCTGATCTACTCAATCAACTTGTCCATCATCATTGCAAATAAGAAAGGGCTCAGAGCCGATCCTTGATGCAATCCCACCTCCACCTTGAACCCATCTGTCAATCCTACCGCACACATCACAGCTGTCACATTGTCCTAATTTTCTGCATGTCCACGTATATTATCGGCCAACCGATATATCGGTCGGGCTCTAAATAACAGAGGATGTAATGTGGCTGTTTTGTCACTGAAGGACATACATTAGCAGCTGTTCTTAAACAGGACTGAAATTTGTATCACTCCATGCTATCAATCACTGTGAAAAACTTGGATGGCTGTCAGATCTTTGTACGCTGTCTAAACTATTATTCATCACCAAATTAGTCAACCCAAATCCGCTGTTATGTTCCCATTTCTTCTCACATGGCTCAAGAGCGTGTTGTGTCATGAGAGACGCTCCTTGTCTAAACATTTTCACACTGATATGAATCAACTCTGAAGCTCTGACAAATCACAAAATCGAAGGCTGGTAAAATGCTGAGATCTTTCTGTGTGCATGCATGCCAGAGAAAACAAAAAGTTTGAATCAGTGAGGCTTACAATCAGCCGCCGCTACGCCTGGAGAGCGGAGGCCTTATCGTGCTGTATAAACAAACTACAGCATGTACTGTAAGAAGGTGAGGACGGGCTGCAGTGAGTGGAAAGGCCATTAAAAACTTACATTACAGTATAGCATGGAAGTGGCATTGGTGGGGTTCAGATTAGGATTGTGCCACTTTATCTATACATGTGACGAGTCCCCATTTACTGTTTTGTGTGTTGCGAGCTGATAATGTGCAAATAGAGCCTTGCAGAGTTGGTTGGCCTCTGCCTGAGCTCCAGTATGTGCTGAGCAAGTCCTCAGAGGGAAAGAAAAACAGCACTGTTAAGACTAAAGACAACACAACCTCTCTCTGTACCGTGTGCGTGTACAATGCACCTCTGTGTGCGAGCAAAGCCCGCTCTGAAATGTTGGCGTGCACGCAACGCCAACTTGCGCGGGGGGTTTTGTTGGGGTGTACTGTACGCCTCACATCCAAAACTGTTCTGATGCATGAAAGAGTGGCTGAAGTTTTAGCTGACAGTGGGAGTTATGTTGTTCATGTCGGGGGTGGGGTTTGCGCTCCGTCCACCTTGGTGCATTCCAGCTCTGCTTAAGCAAACAGCAAGCACCACCTACAAGCCTCCAGCCGTGATGTGCAATTGATACTGTAGACTTCAGCGTTTTGTAACCTGCCGGAAGATTAGTCAATCAGTGACATGTCACGCTCAAGAACTTCTCGAGCAGAAAGGAGTCAGAATGGCGGTTATCTCTGCCTTCTAAATATTTCTGTTGGGTCTTGTTCAAGGTTAAACTGTTGTGTAGCTTCTAGGCTGCTGATTGATACGTAGGTTATTGAGTTTACATTGGAGGCAGGTTCAAGTCTTCATAGTCCTGATGTTTGTGGTTTTACGACACAGTTGTGACACCTTGACAATAACCAGTGATATAAGTTGATGACTGGATGCCTTTGATACTAGATGTCTCCGGAGAATCCTTGGACATGCTGGAATTACTTTGTGTCAAATGAATGGTTACCCAGGGAGACTCAGATGAGACCTATTACACTTCAACTGTGACACTACAGCCTAAGGGTGGGCGGTACACCGGTGTCATAATCATCACCGGTGTGAGAGTGCCCCATGACATGGATTGCACAATACCATGAACACAGTGAGAAATCAACAGTCTCTTTCTAAAAAATAAAGCATTTTAGTTTTTTAATAATGCCAAGGAAAAATAACGGTGTCATAACAAGGAAATAACACCAAATACTCCTTAATTTGGAAACCAATAATAATTTTGGCACATCCGCATCGCTCTGATCAGCACAGCAGTGACGAGGCCGTGATGATCAATGCTCCGGTTTTTCCTGTTGTGCTCGACAAGTGAGTAAAAACTTTGAAAGAGCAGATTTGAAAATGAAAATAATCCAGATTAAACTCTTGCTCAAATAAGATAATTATTAAAGGGGTCATATAGTGCAAAACGCATTTTTATATACCTTTAACATTTTCACGTGTTTAACTTTTAATGTAAAAATCTCCAAAGCCCTACAAATCTATGAGTGTTTGCACAGGCATTCTCTTGCTATAAACATCATTTAGGCCTGATACAGGTTGTATGAGACATCTGTGTCATATGTAACATAAATACACCTCAAATGCTTTAATTTTACCTCAGATTATTAAAAGTCATCTCCCAACCACCCCCCTCCACACACACACACACACACACACACACACACAGAGACACACTCAATGGCTCAGGATTACCAATTTATTCCAAAATTACAAAAAATATTTTGTATGTATATAAAGAGACAGGATGGTATTATGGCATTAGTTTTTTCCCCCCCATGTTTAGGAGGAGTAGCATGTCCTGACCCCTCAATTTCCACTGGACTAGAGGTACAGTTCTTCAAGTGGCTTACGGTAGGTTAGAAAGCTTTTTTCCTTTATGATAATGTCAATCTGACCAAAACAATCAGGAGCTATGAGAAAGTGTCTGAGAAAAACTGTGAAGACAATGATTCCTAATCCTAATCCTCAAAAATCTGTGTGAAATGGTAGGTTCAGACCCAAAGGCACTTGTTTTTGTCTGTGCTCAATTTTCCAGTCTTATTTTCTTTACCCTCATTTTTTCCTCATTTTCCATGTGTGGTGATTATTTTCTGATTACACCAGGCAAATGTGGTCAATGTTCGGACCACATTACCAGATTCAGACAAAATGTTCAACTAGCTGTTTTAAATGCCTGATTGTTTTTTTGTTTTTGTCTTCAGGTCAGTGGTGGAGAGTTTGTGGATAGTCCCTTGTGGCATCAGAGGCCACTGTTCTTCTGGACGACATGCAAATGGAGGATGTTGTCTGAGTTGGGGTTGGGCCTTGCTGCTCTGTGTCTCACTTCGTCGTCCAGAGGAATGACAGCTCTGTGGTGCTCATTCTGGCTTTCCTTCCTTCTGCCTCTGTGTGTCACTCCAGCCAGGCTGCCCACGGCTCAGCCCACAGGTATGATCAGCCCCAACATACTCAGCTGCACCCAGTGATGCCCACTTAGCTCTTAATCAATTATTTTAACCAACGGAAAGTTTGTCAATAACAGATTAATTCCACAAGCAGAAAGTCCAAACCGTAGCTGACACCATTTGATACATCACCAGTTTGTATCTTGGAGGAATTACTGAGCTCACACACTCCAGAAAACCTCTGCATGAGCAAAATCAACAATTTGTTGATAAACCAGAGCATTTATGCACATGACCATATCATTAAAACATTAAAATCTAACATATTTCAATGTTAATTATCATGGGCCTCATAGTAGTAACAGAGCTGGCACTTCAGTGCGATAGGAGTTGGGCTACTAATATATAGACATGGGTTCAATTCCCATTCACGCTACCTGTCTGTATTTTTGGAAAAGACATTTCATCTGCATTGTTTCAGTCCACCCAGCTGTAAATGGGTACCGGCCTTGGCTGGGGAAGTACCCTGCGATGGACTGGCATCTTGTCCAGGGGGAGTCGTAGACTTTCATCCACTTCGCGCTACGGAATCCGGAAATAAGCACCAGCACCATTGGGCCTCAGGGCCTATAGCAATGTTAATTATTAGTAGCCTCATAATAGTAAAACCAGCACAGAGGTGCTGCTCACCATATGGCCAGTCACACTAGCTTTATGGCAGTGAAATTGAGTTAAATTTATATATGTTTTAATGTATTTTGCCGTGGTCAATAGGATGACTAACATATTTCACATGGCCTTAACCATCTGTGAACTTTGATACACAAATTTGTATCAACTCCCAATCACAAGCTGTCTCAGTACTGTTGACCTTTGAGACAACAGAAGTCTTCAAAATGCAAGTGATTGTCATGTTAATTAGCCATGTCACATACTATTTGGATATCTTCGTAAAAGCTTACATTCCCCAGAACAAAATGAGCCCAAGTATGACATTTTCTGACACTGAGATCCCAACTAAAATCTTACAAAAGCACAATATCGCACTCTTACTTCCTGATGATGTTACTTCTGGGAGGGTTTTTAATTTTAAAGTCCTTCACTGTAATTCAACAGTAGACTAGCAGATGATTTGATTGCTGGGTTGGTGGTCCTGCCCTGAAAATGGCAGTAACTTTATGCTAAATTCCACTCGGGATATTGTGTTTATGTGTACGTAACACCCATTCATACCGATCACTCAGAATCGCAAAATCTCAGAAGTGCGCAACTTTGCAACATCCCATGGCACGACGGTTCCCTAATTATGTCACACATAGTACACGCCCCCTCGTGTCCTCGCCACAACAGCTGCCATGTTTGCTTTTGCTATATCTTATTTGTATTGTACAAGGCCTTTTCCCCAATTTGTATTTATGTGAGAAAAAATTAGAATTTTCCTCTCTTCCTTCATTGTTCTTCACTTTTGCTTTTTGAGTCATTTTCCAGGCAAATATGTTGTCTGCTTAGAAGTGTGTTTATTCTTTGTTCATTACTTCAAATAGCGGCATCTCAAATGACACATTTATGCTTTATGCCAATGTGGTGGAGTTGTGTTTTGTTTTTTTACAAGGAGAATTTAATTGTACTCTTCTCAGTTTGCTGAGCTTAAAGTGTTTTTCCCTCTTTGTTCTTGGGGCAGAGAAATACACAAAGATCAATCCAAAGTAAATGTTTGCTTTAATCGCTCCGTATTACACAAAAACACAGCAGCACCACAAACTCTTTCTGTTGGTTCTTTCTATGTGAGATTTGCAGGACACGTGAGCCTGAGGTTAGGGCGATCTGATTCTGTATGTGTGAGTGAATAACGCTATTCGGAAGTGAAAAATCTTCCCTTCCACGGGTGCATGTAAAAGCTGATGTTGTAATAGACCTGTTGGGGTTCTGTACGCCTGATCGCCTTCCCTGCTGGGAGCCATCGCAGGCGATCATGTGTCCCGTCGTCCAAAAGCCAAACAGGCTTTTTAAAAACCCCTCCAGGGTCCGGCTGTGCAGACTGTGATCTCTGTGTGTCCATGCAGTGTGAGGCTGTGAGGAGGATGTTGCCACACTTTGCCGTGTTATTGTGTGTGATGATTAACTGACAGATGATGGTCAGGTGACGACAGCAAGCATGTGCAGCCGTGTTTCAGAGATGGGGATTTTTTTTTGTAAAAGTGGACTCTTTTTGCTCAGTGCAATGGCAAAAATGTCATTTTAAATTTGCGAGAGACTTTAAAAAGTTGTGGTTTTAAGCCAATGTGCAGGCATTATTTTCATTTTAGTATTACATTACACCATATACATATGTACATATATATACACACACACACACTAAGTAACAGCACCCATGGACATGAAGACATTGACCTTTGCCAAAATAAAATTTTCTTCACTGACATACCAAGTTTGGTAGAAAACAGCAAAAGGACCTGAGAGGAGTAAGCCAACAGACAGGCATACATGACCTTGACTCCAATGATTGACTTTTGGCAAATTTGACTTCGCCTGGGCAATTCCAGAACCCACCCCCAAATGTGTGCCAAGTTTGGTGCAAATCAGAGTGAAAAACGTCAGTTTTGATGTTTGATTCCAATGACCTTGACCACAATAATTGACCTTTGGTAAATTGCCTGGGCAATTGCATAACTCACCTACATATATGTGCCAAGTTTGGTGGACCTTCCGACAAGTAGTGGAACAAACGGAACAAACGGAACAAACGTGTATATATATATATATATATATATATATATATATACTATATATATAAAACAAACGTTTTCTTCTTCTGCTGCTGCTTCTTCTTCTTCTATACTAAAGTGTGAATGACACATAGAGGTTCATATAAAAAGCAAGAGGGCGTACTGCCGTAAACTGCTGTGCCGACAAGGGGAGGAACAATCCGCCATAAGCCGGGCAAAATCACTGCCTGTTACAGCAGCACACAACTGAGTTGGATCGTTGGACCGTAGGACGCAAGATAAAAACCAAAAAAATATGCCGGAATCTTGTGCAGCCTTTGGATGTACTAATCGCAGAAAGAGGGGAAGTGGTGTTTCCTTCCATAAGTAAATTATTTGTGAACTTATGCAAAAGTGGCGAAAAAGGGATAATATTTGGGGCTCAACTTGCCATGAAATGATGAATGATTGTTGATATTTCATGATTTGAACGAACAAGCTTTAACCGTTTTGATGCATGGAACCT
>OMMV01111606.1:1735-14171 GCA_900302635.1 Chatrabus melanurus
ACCCCTGAAGAGGAGAGGAGAGGAGAGGAGAGGAGAGGAGAGGAGAGGAGAATACCTGACTGGACAAGATATTGGGCGAGATGATAGTCGAGATGACTCGAGACCAGAGGATCCTCAGTTCAAATCCTCATCAGACAGGAAAATCACTAAGGGCCCTTGAGCAAGGTCCTTCATCCCAAAGTTGCTCCTGGTGTGCAGCTGACTGCTTTGCGTGGCAGCACGCTGACATCGGTGTGAATGGGTGAATGTGAGGCATTGTCTGCAGTTTGTTTTTTTTTAATTCTGCTGTCGAGTTTCACTGCTCCAGTTCCACCAAACGCTGTCATTCTCAATCGTTTAACTTTTATTGTCACTTCCTTATTTGTTTCCTATCACATTTCCTACTGTCCTTTCTTTTTCTTTTGTTCAATCTGTGCCTCAACTTTTATAAAATAAATTTGAAAAGGATAACTTAAGTGACTGTCGGTACTTGTCTTTCTCTCTCAGGGTGGCTGCATGAGCTGGCCAAACGTCTGGGTACTCCTTACTTCCTGTCCAGCCTGACAACACTGATCCCATCCACAGTCAGCAGCCTTGCAGCCAACAGCAGCCAGTGGAACATGTCAGGGTCAGACGTCACGGATCAACCCACGTGGAACTCCACCAATTATAACGGGAATATATCTGGAACTGAGGCCATGCCGGGGACAGAAGCAGGGGGTGCTGGTTTTGGGGTGCTGGGTGGGGGCCCGTCAGTGCGTAGCAGCTATGTGACATCACTCTACTTTGCTCTGAGTAGTCTAACCAGTGTGGGATTTGGAAATGTCTCCGCGAACACAGACTCAGAGAAGATCTTCTCCATCTGCACTATGCTCATTGGAGGTGAGTTTGTGTTCTCTTTGGAAAACTGGTACCCTTCACCAAGCCTTCCCTTCCTTCAGTGTGCATGTGTGTTGTGCTCCTCCCCCGCCTGGATGGATAAATGTGGGTCTCAAAAACCAGTAGTCCTTCAGCTAGGTCCTTAATCCTCACGTTGCTCCCATCATGGAGTTGGGTAATTTGTTTGTTTTGTTGCATTTGGATTTTACTACTTTGTACAGTAATTTGGGGGTCAGTGGTTATTGTTGTAACTGTCAGGCCAGATCAGACCTGGGAACTCAAGCTGTGTGTCATCGCATCATTCACACAAAGGAACCACCCTGTGTCCTGATTGGCAACCACCCAGGCAGATCAGCAGTCCATCCCCACTGCCCTTCCATAGCCAGGTGATATATAGACATCCTCTGGGCATTCTCCAGTTGCTGGAGTCCTCAGCACTGCATCTTGCTCAGGAAAGCATGCCACATGCAAGGAGTACGCCTCATCAGTCTCCCTAAGGAACCGTTTATTTGACACAAAGTTATTCCAGCTGTAGCCAATGATCCTCCAGAGAGAACTAGTACCTATGATATTATTATCCCCTTAGGTTAGCGTCCAGGTCTCACAACCATACTGTAAGACTTGAAGCACAGGGACACAAAAGACTTGAGTCCTACAAAGGTATCAGCATCACCAAACACCTCCATCCAGTGAGCTCATGACTCTGTAAGCACTGCCAAGCATCTCTCAGTTTCATAGGCTGGGGTCCCAGAGACATGAATGCCACTGTCATGATAAGTCAATGAGACAACAAGTTTAACACTTTAGGACAAATGGATATACTGAAGTGAAGGAAGTCACTGAAAACCTTGGCTATTAATCTTGATCAATTGCAAACCCAGATGCTCCAACTCCTCACTACTTCTCAAGTGCTGCAATCAAGGCATTCATTGATTCTACAAAGGTCCCAGCATCGTCGACAAACTCAAGTTCAGTAAATACTTTCTCACCGACACAGGCACCCAAGTTGATGGACTCCAGAACCCTACCCAACACACAGCCCATACAAGCATTAAACAGAGTAGCAACCAGAACACATTCTTGACGAACACAAAAATTCACTGGGAAGAATTCAGAGAGGCTACAAAGAAGTACTGCTGATTTTCATGCTTGCCTTCAATGAGTACTTCCAGAGCTAAGATGATGGTTGAGTTCTTGTGCATGAAGCTAAACTTGTTGCCAAGCATTAAATAGCTGGAACTGAATGCTGTTGAGAATGACCCTTTCAAGTGCCTTGCCTAGCACAGAACAGTGTAATATCACTGTAGTACCAGGTGATCATCCTTTCCTTTCCACAGAGGGCCAAGTCATTTCTTCCAGTCTGTTGGGATGATACTGATTTCTTAAAATGCCAGGAGAACAGCATCTCCACCTACCTGAAAGGGTTCAACCCGATACCACATATCCCTGTAGCTTTACCCACTCTCAGCTCTTTCACCACCTTTGCAGTCTCCCTGAGATTTGATCATTTGAAGCTGACTGATGGATCAGCCACCAGAAACCTGGCACTGGAGATGGCCAACATCCCAGCAGGAGGTTCTGCCTTATACCACTGCTCAAAGTAGCCAGCCCAATGGGACAGTAGAACAGAGTCATCGTTATGACTGTGCCATCACTTACCATGAGCGTGGTGGGAAGAGGTGTAAATTTGGAGGAAAGCAGTGCTTCAGTTCCTCTGTAAACAAGACAAGAGTCACTTGTGTCACCTGCTCACAGATTCTGGATACAAATGTCTCCTTATCTGACCTGAGTGTCATCAGAGCCCATGTTCTCAGCTCTCTATACAGCCCACATATCCTCCTCTGAATGACATTCAGAGTGCCCTCAGAGATGAAACATCTCCTCCTGAGAACACTGTTGACTCCAGTGCAATTCCTGGCAGCTTTCTAGGTCTTCCTGCCAAAGAACTCCCACATTCAGGTCAGGACTCACAGCACATGCTGGTGCCAAGCATCACCGCATCCACCACACTATGTAACTGCCTTGCATCTTGGATTGCAACCACTCAGACAGGCAAGCAGTCCATCCCCACCTTTCATTTGTTGTGTCCATATTTCCAAGTCCACCACCAAGATTGCTGTCTGATCTTGAAGTCAAACCACATCAGATGTGGACCACTGAGTAGATGACAGTCTGTGGGACTTCAACTGAATCCTTAGGGAAGCTACATCAATTCTGTGGTCAGAGTTCACAAACTGGGCTGTTTTATAGACCCTGTCATTCTGCAGAATTTTCTAGTGTCTTCCCATGAGGGCATAATCAATGTCCTAAGCTAAACCACTGGTATCATTATACCAATCATAACACCATGTCTAGCACTGCCACTGTAGATGCTGAAACCAGAATCTAGCATTTTGGAACCCCCAAATATTTGCAAAGTAAAGGAGCATTGAGCCATTTTCACCATGGTTGCCAGTTCTATGGGGACCAATACAGTCACAATTAAAGCTCTGTCAGTGCCTGTGGTCGCTTTGAAATCACCCTTGACCTGAGGATTGTCACCTGTGGAGCAGTTGTCAATCACCAAGTGAAGCTGAGAATAAAAACATCTCCCTTACCAGGTTGTCACTCACCACACTTGGTGCATACAGACAAGACAACAAATAGGACACACAAAGAATGCCTAAGTCTGTGCCTCATAATAAAGACACTGGTTAACAGAGGTGATATCAGGTATCAGTGGAAGGACTTGGTCCACCACCGCAACTACCACTCCTTCGGTACACTTACCTTTGGAGCGATCAGATCAAAAGTAGGTGTATCCACCCACAGAGATACTGTATGTGTGCTTCCAGGTCTTTGGACCTCAGAGAATGTTGCCACAGCAATGTTGAACTTTCCAAGCTCTCTCAACAGCAGTGGGAGATGGTCATTCTTGCTGAGAAGAAGCATGGTCCAGGTGCCCACCCACATGAGCCACCTCAAGTTTGAACAGGGATGCCACTGTGCAGTGGATGACTCCTCATCACTGTACCAGGGACAAGACTCTTCTTTCTCTGTGGTGGTTCCTTCATTTCCAGGGATGAGGATCCAAATGGCTTTCCCCCATCCTGTTCATAACACATGCCACCCTCCATTGGAAGGCAGCAGCAGAGTTGCTCCCACAGAGTGCTAAAACAACAGATCTTCTTTTCCAGTGTCAAGCTTTGTGAGGTGTTTCATGGTGACTGCCTTTCCAACCCCCAACACTCAAAAAAGGCATTGACTGCAGGCTGGAGGGCGATCTGTAGTCCTGGATGCAGTTCATCATTGTGCCAAGGATTTTCTCTAAATGTGCTCGTTAAATAAATTTGACTTGACTTTGCATGGCAGTTCCTAACATGACTGTATGAGTATTTAGTTTAGTTCAGCCAACTTAAAAGCAAACAAAACAGTGTAGCCACATATAGTATCTTCACAACAGCTACACACATATTTCAGATCTGTCATGTTTTTTAACATAACACCAAGCATCGTATCACATGTTATCTCTTCTTCTTCTTCTCCTTTTGACTGCTCCCGTTAGGGGGCGCCACAGCAGATCATCTGTCTCCATCTCACCCTGTCCTCTGCATCTTCCTCTGTCTCACCAACCACCTGCATGTCCTCCCTCACCACATCCATAAACCTCGTCTTCTCCTCCTGCCTCGTGGCTCCATCCTCAGCATCCTTCTCCCTATATACCCTGGGTCCCTCCTCTGCACAAACCATCTCAATCCTGTCTCTCTTACTTTGTCTTCAAATGGTCCAACCTGCGCTTTCCCTCTGATAGGCTCATTCACAATCCTGTTCATCCACATCACTCCCTCCAGCTCTGCCTCCCACCTTTTTGCTAGCACCTCCAACAACATAGCTGGTCTCACTACTACTGTCTTGTGAACTTTTTTATTGTTTTAAGAAAAATGGATTTGAAATTTTGGCCGGTCAGATTTCCAACATAAAGAGAACTGTGGTGTTTTTTGCATGGAATGATTGTGATGTATGAAAAGTAAACAGTTTATTATTATTCTGATTTTTATCTTCATTCAGTCAGAGATCTTAGTATCAAAATATGGAGATAGAACTTCTTCATTTTGATCAATGTGTTAATGGGTCCTCTGTCCAATCTGTACCCTTATTTTTCACTTTATCTCCGTTACCTTCAGAATTACCTTAGGTTCTATCTCCATCATAATTCTTCTAAAAAGAAAGACGTCCAAAATGTACTTAAAAGAGCTCAAATCTCTGACACACTTTATTTCAAAAGTGCCATTCTGAAAACAGTGTTGGTACTGAACAAACAAGACCTTTCAAAAATGAACATAATGGCATTAATGATTGATTTAAACCACAAATTCACAAGTTCTATCTCTGGGTTATCCGATCCTTGAGACACCAGCTGTACTAAATGGCCTGTCTGGAACAATATCCATCAGACATTTCCAAAAATAAAGAACAGTGCATCATTAAAAACAAAAATAGAATACAGTCTGTGTCAACAACAAGGACGCCAACAAGACTGAATTGGTTTATAGTTGTACTTTAAGTCCTATATCGACACCATCCCATGAGTTAACCCCACAAATCAATCCAAGCAAACTGATGCATTAAATTAAAATTTCCTCAAAGTTCATAACATCCTGTCTTTTTTGAAAATAAATCAGAAGTAAGTTAAGCGGTTACAGTAGTCCCTCAGAGTAAAGGCCACTCTTAAAATGGTCTCATTTGACAAATGACCATCATTTCTATGTGAATGCACACTCAAATTGGTCTTTTGGGAATTAGAGGCCAATTAGACCACTTTTTGTGGTCTTTATTCAGAGAGACCACTGGTTGTGACTTCCCATACAGAAGGTGTCCTGGCCTGTTCTCCATGTACATCTGGAGTTGTGTCAGCAACTTGTGCCAAATCTACATGCAACCCCAAGCAAAAACAGCAGCAGCCAAAAGAAATACTATATACTATAAACTTTAACACCCCAAATTTTCCTTTTCTTTCACCATATTCAACTCCCTCACTTTTTTTTTTTTGCCTTCTTTGAAAACACAAATGAAATGTGAACTTTTTAATTGTGTGTGTGTGTGTGTGAAGCATCACTTTGGAGGATCTGCTCTCAGATGTAAAAGCACAATAGAAATGCTTCTACTACACCGCTTCCAAGTCCAAAAACCACATGAAGACCAGACAGTCAAACTGCCGTGCTCTCTGCAGAATCCTTGCAAGGGTGTAGAGCTGGTCCTCTGTTCCACAGCTCAGACAGACTCAGGATTGGTATTTGTCAGATGTTCTATTACGTTGCTGATTCACTGACCACTGCAGCTGCAGTTTTTCTGGCCTTCTGTCAGACACTTCAACAGGCTGTGGACTACCAAAGGCTAAAACGTTGCCTTTTTCATCCAGCGCTCTTTGGTTACTGCTACAGCCAAGCATCAACATGATCCACTTCAATTCCTTGTCAACAGCCATCACCTGGATGAAAGAACTGATCCAGGTCTTGTTGACAGGAACCTGTGACAAACATTTCCAAATAATCCTCACTGTACATTTAAATTTATCTGGTCTGGCAGTCTTCCCCACCATCCCCTTTATCTCATGACTCTAGGATAAGGACTAAGATAATATGAAGACCACAGAGTTGATAATGGTTGTGCTGAGTTTGTGTGTTCAACATTTGCAAACACAACTCCAGCTCTGGCAAACCCTTCATCAGAATTATGTTTCCCAGCCTACAAGTTTCTTTGTCTTCAGCCACAAATGTGTTAAAGTGCTCCAGTATAACCATGGAGTCCCCACAAACTGGTCTCTCCAGATCCTCATCCTGAGACTCCAAACAGCTCGGATACTCTGGACTACTCTTTGGTGCAACAGCATCCAGAGTCTTTCAGCAACACATAGTCACAGAGAGATGATATACGTACAGTTGATCGCCTACACCGAGGGTATCTTTGCATGTGGTGGACGATCAGGACAGAATTATAGTGATTTGACAGGTATAAATATGTTTATTCCAGCATGCTGCATTTACTCCTTCCAGTAAATATTGTGTTTTGATGATTTTATTCTGTGATATCTTTTTGTAAAAATCCATAAATCCATAATTATCTCAGCATTAATACGTATCACACACACTTCTTATGACCAAAATGTGCAGACACACAAAGAACAATTCCCCGCGAGGCCAAGCAGCGTTATTATTCCCTACCAGGAGTGTGCATAAAGACAGGCCCTGATACTGCTCACATCAATTCATGTCTAACTTAAAGAACGCCGGCTCTTTAACCACGAGGGACGTCGTGAACTAAGCTCAGTCATCTTTTCAAACTGACACCCACAGCTGATACATTTTAACATGCAATTAAACCGGTGAATGGATTCTGATGTGAAACTGTGTGGACTTATTCCAGTAAAGACCTGAAGATTAATGAGGGGAAACTGCAGAAAGACATTCCACTTCATCTTTCACTGTCTGGATGTGAGCAGATGTGACACACCATTAATTTCACCACATTCATGTTTCTTTTTTCACTAAAAATCACAAAATAATGAGCTTGTTTTGATATATGTACTGATAACTGTTTTTGCTGTAATATTGTAGCACAGTAATGAATAAGGAGAACATCAGAGTCCATCCGTCAGTTTGTCCAGTGTCAGATCTCACATTCTGCTCATTTCCTTCAAACCTTTAGGAAGTTATTACTGAACCCTGACCTGACGCTTGTGTCAGAATTGTAAAAGATTGTTTCTGATACTAATTTTATGGACACAAAAGCGTGAATGTTTCAGTTCATGTCATATTTGATGTGATGTCATCAAAATAGAACCATTTTAAAATGTGGGTATATTTTTAAGTGGACATTTACTGACCCCTGCTGGTTGTATGACGATTCTGTGTGTGTGTGTGTGTGTGTGTGTGTGTGTGTGTGTGTGTGTGTCCATCAACAGTGCCCCCATGTGGCAGTTTGGGTGAATTGCACCTGAAACATCTATTGCTTTCCTCCACAGCTTGTAAGACACAGACTCTGTTGTAACTCCTTTGTCCTTCAGAGGAATGTACGTATTATTATTCAGTATAGTGCCACTATGTGGCAGTCTGTGGAATGGCTTTTGAAAGGATAACTTATATTTTTCTTTTACACCTTTTAAAACAGATATTTTATTCTACTCTACCTGGTTGTTTGAGGCACCCAGTGGAGGACATCAGACGTGAATTAGACGTGATTCAAAGTGTTCAGATAAAATCCCATTAAAGCCGACTCAGTGTTATTTTTATTGTGGTACAAACATTAACAATGACAAACACACGTCCACGCAAAGACAGAGTGGGGATGCTTCCATATTTCATGTTCTTGCACACACACAAAGACCATTAGACGGTCTCTGTGGGTCGCTCATAAAGACGGTCATTAGAGAGAAAACCATCTTTTTAAGACCACATGGCGTTTTCTTCAGATATAATCAACTTAGAACAGAAAGAAAATGATTTACTTTCACTGAAGAGAATTTTTTAAAACATGTGCTTATTTGTCTGATAAAAGGATGAACAGAACAGCTTCAATTCAATTTATTTATACAGCGCCAACTCACAAGTCATCTTAAAGCGCTGTACACAAGTAAGGTTGAGACCTGACCCAGCCCATGAGCAAGCACATTGGTAACAGTGGTCAGCAAAAACTCATTCAGGTGTTTTTTGATTATAGGAAGAAACCTCAAGCAGACCAAACTCAGTGGGGCGACCATCTGCTTTGGCCAAATTAACAAATAAGCACCATACAGATTTGTCAGAACACACAGTGACAGAAATGTTGCAGCAAAGAAAACACATACAGTGCAGTGTTGACAGTGACAGAAGACTGAAAGGACAGCCAGGAGGTGAAGGACAGAGTCAGTCCAGTGTTGACAGTGACAGAAGACTGAAAGGACAGCCAGGAGGTGAAGGACAGAGTCAGTCCAGTGTTGACAGTGACAGAAGACTGAAAGGACAGCCAGGAGGTGAAGGACAGAGTCAGTCCAGTGTTGACAGTGACAGAAGACTGAAAGGACAGCCAGGAGGTGAAGGACAGAGTCAGTCCAGTGTTGACAGTGACAGAAGACTGAAAGGACAGCCAGGAGGTGAAGGACAGAGTCAGTCCAGTGTTGACAGTGACAGAAGACTGAAAGCACAACCAGGAGGTGAAGGACAGAGTCCCAGTAAAATGGACTGTGTATAGGGACTACATTGATGCCAGATCAAGTCAAGTCTGGGAACAAGTGCTGGTGGCACACATCGCCGCATCCAAGGTGCCAAGTCCTGGATTGCAACCACCCAGGCTGACAACTGGTCCATCCCCACCTCTTGAAAGCTACCATCTATCTGCTGTAACCAGGTGAAACATGGGCGTGTCCTTGGCCATCTCCAGCCACTGGGGTCCTTAACACTGTGGTACCTGTGTGCCGGATCATGCACAGAAAAATGCGCCACATGTCACAGCTGACCTTCCCTCACAATGCAGATGATACTCCTCATCTAAGTATCCCAAAGAAACAGCTTGTTTGACACAAAGTTATTCCAGCAGTGCCCAAGGATTCTTCGAAGAGACCTGGTACCAAAGACTTCAAGTCGTCACTTTAGGTCACTGGTTAGTGTCCAAGTCTCACAACCATACAGTAAGACAGGAAGCACCAGGACCCTAAAGACTTGAGCCTTCATTCTCCTGCAAAGATATCGGCATCACCAAACACCTCTGATCAGCAACCACATGATTCCATAAGCTCCTCCAGGGCATGTCCAGATTTCAAAGCCTGAGGACCCAGAGACATGAATGTCACTGCTGCGATAAGTGAATGTCTCTACAGGTTCAACACTATCACCACATACAGATACACTTCTGATGGCTGAGTCCAGGAAGTCATTAAAAGCCTGGATCTTAGTCTTGATCCAGAACAATCACAAACCTAAACACTCTGACTCCTCTCAGCCTCTCAAGTGCTGCAATCAGGGGATCCATTGATTCTGCAAAGATCACAGCATCGTCTGCAAAGTCAAGGTCAGTAAAACTTTCCTCTCCAACAAAGGCATCTAAGCCTCTGGTTTCAACAACCCGACCCAACACCCAGTCCATGCAAGCATGAAACAGTGTAGGAGCCAGAACGCATTCTTTAGGAACACCAGTTTTAACTGGAAAAGATTCAGAGTTTCTGCTCCAACTCTGTATAGCACTAACAGCATCTGTGCATAGGCTCAATAGGATGTCCAGCAACTTCTTGGGGATCCCACAAATTTTCAGGATGTCCCAGACATCTTTCAAAAATCAACATAGGCTGCAAAGAAGCACTGCTGATGTTCACATTTGTGTTCAATGAGTACTCACAGGGCTAGGATGCGGTCGATGGTTAACTTCTTAGGTGTGAAGCCAGACTGTTCTGGTTGCTGAGCGGTACTAAATCCTATTAAGAATAATCCGTGAAAGTATTTTTCTCTGGCACAGAGAGCAGTGTAATATCTCTATAGTTGTCATAATTCATGCGATCACCCTTTCCTTTCCAGAGTGAGACAACAAGATGCCAGATCAGTCTGTTGAAATAGGACATTCTCCAGTACTCCCCCCCCCCAAAAAAAAGATGGCCCCATATTCCGCAAGCACGTTCTGGAGTTCAAAATGTCTATTATAGAATGCAGACATCTCAGTGCAGCATAATCCCATTCAGATATGATGTAACACAAGTTCATCCCATTCCTATTTCCGTTTCCTAATTCTTTCAGTGCTGATGCTCATAAACGTGCCCGACATTGGATCATGGAGTCATGTTAAGTCATGTCATGGCACTTGAAGTTCACATATATCAATATATAATAAAATTTATTTCTAGTTGACCTTTTCTCCTGATATCCTCCAAAGCAAGGAAGTTGTAACTCTATGAAGTCTGGAACTTTCTGTCCTCATCCAGCTGCCTGGCATAAACAGGTAATCCAGTAGCTCCCCATTCAGCCAAATCCACTGGATGTTCTTGGTTCAGCCTTGACCCTAGCAACTCCAACAGACAGGATCTTGGACAGAGAGCTGAATAGAAAATAATAATCAAAACAACTAATCCACCTGAATATCAGTTTTAGCATCCAATTAATAGTTTATATGTTAATACATTCAGCGGCAGTCGAGTCCTAAACTCCGCTAACATTCTCCAAGAATTTAGTTTGGATGAGACGGAGTCCTTTTCGATATGTGATGATTCAACATAAATAAGTATAAGCTGTTAGAGAGAACAGATGAGTCTTTAATCTGGATTTAAATAACTCCACAGAATGCTGTTTTAACTCAGCAAGTAGACTATTCCACAGAAAGGGTGCACGGTAAGAAAAAGTTCTGTGAGCTGCTGACTTCTTCTTTACCTTTGGAACACACAGCCTGCATCCTGAGAACACAGAGCACAGGCCGGTACATAAGGTTTCATAAGATCGTCTCGATAAGAGAGAGTTAGCAATGGTGTATAAAGTACCTGAAAGTCAGACTTGAGTAGAAGTACAGATACCCGACCAAAAAATGACTTTGTTAGAAGTTCAAGTCATCAACTAGAATGCTACTCAAGTAAAAGACTTAAAGTATCGAGTATTTACTGACAAGTAATCTATAATTAAATGTACTTAAGTAATGAAAGTAAAAGTAAAAGTGCATGTTAATAAAACAGAAGGCAGTCAGAACTTTGAATATTATGAAGTTTATCCAGTACTTTAAAACATGGAGCCTCCAACAATCTTCATAGATAATGTCTTGAGCCTGAACAAAGGTACAAAAGCTGTTCTTTTTTCCTCCAAATTTCTGCTTGATATTGATTTTTTTTTAAAGTTTCTCCATCCATCCACCCTTTGAGGTGGAGCCAACATCAAACCTCAAACATGGTTTGGATAGCCTAAACAAAAGTAAATGCTTTTAAAGTAAAAGACAAGTAATCAGAATTTTGACACACTTCATAAACAAGGTTTCAAAAACCGAACCAGAGGCCTGTACTATGAAGCAGGATTTGTGTTTATCGCGGTAACTTCAGGGTTAACTCTGGGTTTTCTGTCCTACGAAGCTGGTTCACTTCTTAGCCGGGTAAATCACCGCAGTAACTGATGCTGAACGGCTAACCTGCTCCGGAGCAGGCTATGTTCCAGATAAGGGATCGACGCCTGTGAAAGCTCCGCCTTCTGACCAATCAATTTGCTCGAAAATGGCATGTCCTCGTGGAGCTCGGTGCGTGGAGTGTGAGAGGGTCTCTGAGGAGGGCGAGAGGATGCAGTCGTGCGCTTACAGTCCCACAGACAGTACGCACTGCGCTGAGTGGGTGATGCTGCAAATCTCAGCAAGAACACTGTGTTCTTCAGATACCGTCTTTATGAGTGACCCGCAGAGACCGTCTTTATGAGTGACCCGCGGAGACCGTCTTTATGAGCGACCCGCGGAGACCGGCTTTATGAGCGACCCGCGGAGACCGTCTTTATGAGCGACCCGCGTAATGAACGTCACTCCGTCTGGTTGGAGACACTTTTACGCGTTTCCACAATCAGCGATCTTTTCCCAGCTGTTCTTTCTGCATTTAGCAGCTGCAGCGGTGTTGCTTTTT
>OMMV01111643.1:8548-20937 GCA_900302635.1 Chatrabus melanurus
AATCCGTCTTTTCCCGTTTGTTAACACGATAACTCAAAAACAATAAATGCGATCACCTTGTAAGTCTCCAAATTAAAAGTGCATATAATGAGGATAAAGGGATTAAACTTTGGTTAACTTTGATGCACCAGATCAATAGAAAAAACAAGTTTGTTTTGCTTATGTTATACTGTCTGCCACCTGCTGGACATGTCTGGACTTGTTGCAGGAAATAATCCTATCATCACATGCATGATGGAAATTAGGAGCAGGTGTAGATGAAGTTGGCTTTAAGGCCACGAATGTGTTGTGCAGGAGAATATATATCACTCACACCTTTCCCTAGTTTCCTTTTCTTCCACCTTTTCACCTCTCTCCTAGGACCTATCAATAAAACTAACTACTGCCCATGTTTCTGTCTCCCTTTCCTTTCTCACCGCCTCTCTCCCTCTGTCATGCTTAACTCAAAACTCCAAGGAGCTATCAGTTAGTCTCGGTACAGTCTATACAGTATTTTCTGCCTCCCACTATTGCCGTTTCTGCTTTTCTCCCTCCTCACCTCTTCTCGAGCACATTTGATTTCATATGGCGAGAGGGCCTTTTCTTTAAGCCTCTCATGAGGCTGTGCGGATTCGTGGCGCATTTGAAGGAGAGACAGAGTGCCTGTTTTGGAGAAATGTAAGTGAAAGAGGAGGCAAGAGTTGATTAAAAATGAAGACTGTGGAGTATCGCGGTATCTCCAGTGAATTAAAATGACTCTCTTAAATTAATTTTCCTCTATATGTGCATTCTAATTAGTGAATTTCCAGAATGCAAATTGTCATTTGACTGCAGCGGAGTTGTCTTACAGTGGAAGATCGTTTGTTTGAGGTGTATCTTTGTTATGCTGTCATGGTGCAAAATCCTTCTTTCTTTCTTTTTTTTTGCCATTTCATTTTATGGAAACTTTAACAGCGTCTGCAACACTGCATCAGAGTTTTGCAGCTGCAATGCTTTGCAAAAGCCTTCAGCATCCAAGTGTTTCTGTATGAATGTGATTTTTGACATTTTTTCTTCATTACTGTTGGTAAATGATCAGAATTGAAACAAGCAGCAGGGGCTTTGGTGGCCACCAGACGTAGGCTTTGAAAATGAACAAACCACACATAATTTTGAGAGTCTGCTTCAGCTGCATTCATACAAAATCCGTATGTTTGTGTGGACTTGTGACCGTGTAATTTGAGGTTTAGAATGCAACCACTGTGAAACAATCAGAAAATAATGGTTTACGTCTCTGATTTTGGGCATTTCTATGAGGAAACAGCCTGTCTGTCTAACTGCCAACCACACCTGCTGCTAATCCATCATCAGTTCACCATCCTCCAACCATTCCGCAGGTGGCAGACATGTCTATGGGATATGAGCAAGGCAAAACAAAGTTGCTTTTTGGATTGATCTGGTGCATCAAAGTTCAGGTCAGGTCTGGGAGTAGGTGCTGGTGCCGTGTGTTGCTGCATCCACCACAACATGGAAACACCCTGGGTCCTGGATGGCAACCATCCATGCAGAGAGCGGGTCCATCCCCACCTCTCCACAGTAACCATTTATCTGCTGCATCCAGTTGAAAAGTGGGCGGTCCCTTGGCCTTCTCTAGTCACCGGGGTCCTCAACACTGAGGCACCTGCGTGCTAGGTCATGCCCAGAGAAACGCGCCACATGGCCAAAACGTCATAGCTGACATACCTTCACAATGCAAGTGATACTCCTCATCTGAATCTCCCTATGTAACTGTTTGTTTGACACAAAGTCATTCCAGCTGGACCCAAGGATCCTCCAAATAGACCTAGTACCAAAAACATCTAAACAGCTAGACCTTAGGTGTTAGCGTTCAAGTCTCGCAACCATACAGAAAGACAGGAAGCTCCAGAACCCTGAAGACTTGGACCTTGGTTCTCCATTAAATTGCCATTAAATCTTTCAAATCTGGTCAAAGTTTACCAGATTTTAATGAGTTCCTCATTATGCATCTGCCCTTTTAATTTGGTCAGTTACAAGATGATAGCATTTATTGTTTTTGAATTATCGTATTAACAAAGTCGAGGGGATGGACTCACCCACCTACCTACATGTCCTTCCTGACCCTAGCATACCTATTCATTCATTCATTCATTCACTCGCTGCAGTTTACAGGGTACACGCCTCAGATTTTCTATACAGATCTTTATTGTGTTCAGCCATCAGTGCTTCAAATTCTTTATTGCAAATTACTTGCAAATAGCTTTTCTTTATTTTTGCAGCATGTTTGCTTTATGAAAAAACGCAATTTATTCACACTGAAGGTTTTCACACCTTACTGTCTCATTCATGTGAAAATTCAGCATTTGTTACCCAAAAGAAAAAAGTACTTTTCACTTGTACAATCTCTGCTGTCAAATGAACACCAAAGATAAAATAAATACCAACCAAACAAAAAAATATAAATTCGGGGGGAATCTGCCATGTGCATAACCTCCACAAAGTCACAAAATAATTTATTATGTCTCATGAGTTGTTAAATGTTTTTTAAATTATCTGCCTCGTTCTATTTATGTCGAGCTGCAACAAAATTTAATGATATCTATCCAAGTCAGGCTCAGTTTTTCACCAAATGTTCTGTAGATTTTGTGTGGTTTATTTGTAAAAAGCTTTATCTTGCATTGTTAAATCCATTTGAGCATTTCCGGAGTCCACTACATACAAGACAAAATATTATTTTATCTCACCCAGGCGCAGTCTTTTGACTTTTTGTGCATTTTTAGTGCAATGGTACGTCCTATCTCACATTGCTACAATCATCCATGGAAAATATCTCACCGCTCTTAAGTTCAGATATCCTCCTAAGGGATATCTATTGCAGGCGAAACCCAACCTTTCAGTTTTGTGAAAACAGTTCATTTGTTTTGGAGTAATTCTCCTTACAATCAACACACTTGGATGAAAACATAACCTTCCTGGCTGAGGTACACACTGTTCAATTTCTACTCTGCAAAATCCACTATCAAATCAGCACTGAAAAAATATTAGAAGTTCTTATTCCTCTGTGTAACTGTCTTATTACATGTAGAAAAAAACCCTGGTTCTGTGCAGTGGTGCACTGTAAAAGCTTCACACATCTCACTGTGTGCGTACCAATGATGTGATTAAAATCCAGACCAAGAACAGTCCACTGCTCTTTTCTTTGTACATGGCACCTTTGGGCCAAATTATATGTAAGTTGGGATTTGATTTTCATCAGGTTTGAGGCCAAGTGTGAAGTGACTGGGATGAGCATCAGCACCTCCATATCTTAGACCATGGCCCTCTGTCTGAAACGCGTGGATTGTCCCCTCTGGGTCAGGGAAGAGTTATTGCCCCAGGTGGAGGAGTATCTCGGGGTCTTGTTCATGAGTGGGTGTAAGATGTAGCGTGAGATCAATAGATGGATCGGTGCTGCGTCTGAGGTCCCGTGGATGCTGTACCGGACTGTCATGGTGAAGAAAGAGTTGACCAGGAGGCGAGGCTCTCGATTTACCAGTTGATTTATGCTCCTATCCTCACCTACGGTCATAAGCTCTGGGTAGTAACCAAAACAACAAGATTGCGGCTACAAGCGGCGGATGTGAGGTTCCTCCATAGGGTATCTGTGCTTACACTCAGGGACAGGGTGAGAAGCTCAAATATCCGAGAGGGACTCGGAGTAGAGCTGTTGCTTATTCATATCGAAAGGAACCAGCTGATTGTTCGGGCATCTGGTTAGGATGCCCACTGGTCGTTTACCTGGAGAGGTCTTCCAGACACGCCCAACTGGGAGGAGGCCCTTGGAAGACCCAGGATATGCTGAAGGGATTATATCTCCCAGCTGGCTTGGAAATGCCTCGGGATCCCCCCAGGAAATGTTAGAGGACTTGGCCAAGGATGGGGAAGTGTGAGCTGGGCTGCCTCGTCTGCTACCACTGCGACCCGAACCTGACAAAGTGGCAGAAAATGAATGAATGCGTGCTATGCAGATGACTTGCAGTTATATATGCCAGGTCTTGCAGATGACATGTCTAGTATTGTTAAGGTGGAAGCCTGTCTGGTTGCAATGCGGAGCTCGATGTCAACTAACTTCCTGCTTCTCAACTCTGATTAGACTGAGCATGATGTTTGTTCTACCTGCTCGGCTGAGACACCTGTATGATGATTTCACGCTGTCTCTCTTGGCACATGTGCAATTCAGTGCAGCGTTATAGTCAAAAATCTTGGTGCGATCCTGGACCAGATACTTTCTTTTGATGCACATATCAAGGAGGTGAAGAGGGTTGCTCTTTTCTACTTTACGAAATATTGCAAGGATCACACCAATTCTGTCCATGATGGATGCTGAAGCTCTGATCCATGCTTTTGTGTCATCCAGAATTGATTATTGCAATGTTTTGTTTTTGGGCTTGCCACTTAGAAGTGCCACGGCTCTTCAAATGATTAAGAATGCGGCTGCTCGAGTGTTGATTTCAAGGTTCTGTTATTGACCTGCAAGACACCGAGTGGCTGTGCGTCCTCTTATTTGGCCGAGTTGCTGAAGCCTTATGTGCCGGCACGTTCACAGGGAGCAAGGTTTGTTGTGTGGTAGAGCTTTTTCATATCTTGGACCAACCTTGTGGAAAAGTTTGTCAGTCAAAGCGAGGGCGGAAAATATTTAAGATCAGGCTTAAGACTTACCTTTTCTTTGTAGCACATAACCCCTGAGGGTTGATACTTATGGTTCTGGTGTCCTCATTTATCCTCATTTTTAAATTTAAATGTGTCCTTTTATGCTGTGGATTGTTTTCTGGTTTTAACCTATTATGGGCTCTGTTTGTGCTGCACTTTTAATTCCCTGAAAGTGAAATGTTTTTAGAGAAACAGAAAGGCGGACACAGTAAAATATGGCCAGTGTTCCGATCAGTTTGAAGAACAGAAATGCTGTTGAGCTGAAATGTGGCCGCCTCTTTTGCTATTTCAGAAACATAAAACACTTAAAAAGCAGTGGGCCCGATATGACACAACGCAACGCAAAAACAGAGTAAATATGCACAGCTGTGAAAATAGACTCTCTTAATTGTGTATAATTGTGCGAATGTTGTCATCCAGCGTTTCATGCTAACATTTCACTTTGTCAGGCAAGCTTCCTTTTTTTCTGGCATCTGGATTAGCAATGCTGCAAAGCTCTGCTGTACACGCAACTCCATCAGCTTCAGATTTTTCCCAGGAGTAGTTTCTCTGGCTTGCTAAGCTTCGAAATTGCTCCCGCAGCCTTAACATATTACAGATTTTTTGCGCTCGGAGAGGAACCACGACTTAGTAGTTTCAACCCAATTTTTGTGAGACGGCTTAATTGGGTCTAAATCTGCTCAGAAGAGCGCACTGCGCATCCATCCTTGGAGAGACGGGAATGCAGAAAAGTGCAGGGGATTAGGACTGAAATGAAGGGAAAGGGGGTATTATAAAAAAAAAGAGGGAAAGCTGGAGCCAACCGCAGTCAGAGGAGAAGAAGAGATTGACGTGGAAACAAATAGTACGAGAGGTCAAGATTGTGTTTGTTCAAGAAAAGACAAACGAGCCAAAATACCCGCGTGTAAATACTCCCACGCTTGCTGATGCGCGCACATACAGCAGGTTGATTCATCAGGGTGAGCAGTCTATGGGGGAGCTTCCAAGCCTGACCCAGTATCCTTTGCCTCAAGGTAGAACGTTATGGGGATTTATTTTTGGTGGGAAATCTGTATGACCTGACCTCACAGTGGTAGGTAGTCGCATCTTTGTGCATTGTGCACAGCCGCATCCAGATTTTAAAAAAAACAAACCCAAATATACATATATGTTAAATGTAGTCTGATCTTTGACAGAAGGAGGGGGTGATACTTTAAAGAAGTGAATGTTGCATTGAAAACCCTTTTTCCCTTCAGGAACTTTTGAAATGACTGATGAGTCTTTTAGTTTTCCGTATATCTGGTTTATATTTGTCAACCAAGTATAAGGGCAGTGTTTAAATTAAGTGCTGTAATTACCTCCGCCAACTGACAGAGAGGGACAGAGTACTTGTGGTCACTCCTGCCACGGAGGGAATGCATTTCTATATCTTCCTTCTGGCCTTAAGTCCGGCAGGGGATAATCATTTTTGCACAATGTGAACCATTTAATGCCACATAGTAACTAATTCAGTTCAATTCAGTCTATTTCTATAGCGGCAAATCACAACATAAGTCGCCCCAAGGTGCTTCACAAGAGTAAGGTCTAACTTTATCCACCCCCTGAGCAAACACATTGGCAACCGTTTTATGCATATATTAGCATGGGAAAAAATAAATATGTAATTAAGTAAATAGTGGGTTGTTAATCGCAGCTAAAAATGTCCTCTGACACATCACATGTATGTCATCTATCAGTCTGTGCAATTATACAACCGTAGGTATTCACATGGCGAAGCATATAGCGGCAGAAAGAAACTTGGTTCCTTTAGTAGTATAGATGTCAAGTCTGGGAGCATGCGCTGATGCCGCACTTTGCCGCGTCCTGGATTGCAACCACCCAGGCAGACAACCGGTACATCCCCACATCTCTAAAATAACCATCTGTCTGCCGCAACCAGGTATATAACAAAATAAGAAATAAATAGTCAAGCATGCAGAGGCAGAAATGTTGCAGCTAAGCAACCATATACATATAACACCTAGTGGTGTTACGGCCGGTGGCTTAAACACAGCCAAGAGGTGAAGAGCAAAGTCTCAGTGGAACGGACTGCAATTGGTGAATCAGTATGTGTATTGATGCCAGATCAGTCATGAAAGAGTACATGTCCTAGTTTTTTTTTCCACATGATGGTCCCTAACCCATAGGCACACTCCGGTTCTCAGCAGTTCCTAGTGTTCACTAATGCGTTTGTGTGTGTTTTCAGGCCCCAGACTGACATCACCCCATTGCTCCATGACCAAGTGGACAAACTTGAGAAGCACCTCAGGTACGTCGACACATTCGGACCTTTTTTTCTTTTGCCTCACCCATCTTCTCCGATCTGAATAACCCGTATCTATTTTACCCATTAGCAGGCCGTTTTAAAACGGTGAATAGAGCAGCCTTTCAGTTTCATGATTATCGCAGCATTGCTGAGAAATTGTGCTCCGTGTCGTCTCTCTAATCAGCTTCCACTTCACAGTTATACGCCTAATGGAAAGCACCAGTAAGGGAAGAAAAAAAAAATCCACAATCCCGTCCCTCCCCTCAGGGTAAGCATATGAATGCAGTGATGAGGAGGTGGGATGGAGGATCAGGATGCAGGCAGCGGGAGCCTGACGGGAATGGGAATGTAGATGACGATGTGGAGGAGGAAGCAGCAGCGGGAAAGCCTGTGCTTTACCTTTGCGGATAAATGTCCACATATATTTTACACGCGGACCCACACAGCTGTGCCCAAACACCCCCGGGGAGGCTGGAAATGCGTTCATGTATATTTTGTGCTGAAGCGTCGTGACTGAAACAAACTCTCCGACGAGGCATTAAATGCAGCGCATCACTCTCACAGCCTCCACAATAAAAGATGTTTGTCGACACCGCCACTACCACTTGCTGCCACGTTAACACGCAGACACTCGCGAAAACACACGGCTGTGCATATCGGAGCGTGTTTCCTGCCTCCGCCTTGCACGTACCTTCTCTCTCTCTCTCTCTCCCTCTCCACCTTACAAACACCTGTTTACTATGCTAATGGCTTGCAGCAGGGAGCGTAACATCTGTAGCAACCACGACCCCGCTCAGACTGCAGGTTGTCACGCTAATCCCACGCCGACGCGTAGGCACACGTGCACGTGCTCCGTCTTCGGTCATATAGGCCCGCCAGCATTAACAGGCTGGGCCCAGTTTATCACGGCACCAGTCTCCGGTCTACACATCTGCGCTGTGGCATGCAAATGAATTCCTCTTGCCAAAATAACCAACGGCTTAGAGCGTACACTTCTTCTGACTTTCTCCGTCCTCCCCCCTTGTATATTTCCTGTTTTATTTACCTGTCGTTTCTTCTCTTTTGACATTTCTTACTGCTATAGCGATGACTGCCAATCATCCTGCCAACTGTGGTTTTGTTGTAAGAATGTGATGAAAAATGAGACTCTAGCATTGTATCTGATTGTACAGTCTAGTTTTATTGTGTGGTTATTTTTTTCTGTCTTTGTGTGATTATATGCATGGGTACCCATGCCATTTGCGATTAAATGTCTATGGTGGTGGTTACTATTGTACTGATTTACTCAAACTAATAAGCGATTTGTGATGCATGCTCTCCAGCGGCTGAATTTACAAATTGGACTCAGGTTGCATTGATGTACAATCAGCCATATCTTTTCTGGAGGTGATCTAGCTCGCTTTCATATCAGGATTAACAGAAGTCTCAATGCTATAGGTCAGGTCTGGGAGTATGTGCTGGTTTCACACGTGGTATCCACCACACCACAGAACCGCCTTGAGTGATGGATGGCAACCACTAAGGCAGACAAAACTTACCACCTATCTGTCGCAGCCAGGTGAACCGTGGGCGTCCCCTTGGCCTTCTCCAGCCACTGGGGTTCTCAACACTGAGCTCCTACTCACACTTGGCCCGTTTGCCTTGTACTATGCCAGAGCACTATTGTTCCCCCTCCCCACTTCCCCACTGGCCAGCGCTCATATTGCACTGAGTGCTGGATCATGCCCAGAGAAATGCACCACATGGCCAAAATGTTGTAGCTGACGTTCGCTCACAATGCAAATGATACTCTTCATCTGAATCTCCTTAACTAACCTTTCATTTGACTCAAAGTCATTCCAGCAGTACCCAAGGATCCTCCAAAGGGACCTAGTACCAAAGACATCTATTCGTCACCTTAGGTCACTGGTTAGCATCCAAGTCTCACAACCATAAAGGAAGATAGGAAGCCCTAGGATCCTAAAGACTTGGACCTTCATTCTTTTGCAAAGATATTGGCATAGCCAAACACCTCTGTCCAGCAACCTCATGACTCCATAAGCTCTTCCCAGGCGTCTCCTGATCTTAAAGGCTGAGGACCCAGAGACCGGAATGTCACTGCCGAGATAAGTGAATCTCTCTACAAGTTGAATACTTTCACAGCATAGAGATACACTTCTGTTGGCAATAGTCCAGGAAGTCATTGTAAGCCTGGAGCTTAGTCTTTATCCAGGACAATCACAAACTCAGACATTAAGAATCCTCGCTCTCCTGGAATCAGGGCATCCATTAATTCCGCACAGATCACAGCAGTACTTTTGTCTTGAGGTCATCCAGTGTAAACGTTTACCCAGTGCTGGATGGGGGAATTTTCCAGTTCACAACTCCTTGTTTTATATCCTTTCAAAAAACCAAATTGGCAGAAACACTGATATTGAGACACATGCATACATAGGCTCGGACTATGTAAAATGATATATGACATCTTTGGGTAAAAATTTACTGTACATATATTTAGAATTTTTATTTTGGCCCATGTCTTGATTGCATGACGGCAACATTGTAATGACCGACACCATGACAAGCCCCTAGGAATCGAAAAAGTTTTTCTTCTTCACTTTGGACCTTTTTTATCCTCCGCCTCTTCGAACAAAGAATCTGCGGGGGAATACAGTCGAGAGCACAGTCCGTCTTTCAATCTGTCCGAACATTTGCCACGATATCTCCAAGGCCTTTAGTCCCAAACTAACCAAATTTGGCACATGGGTAGTCCCAGTTGGGAGGAATGGTCACCATAGCAATAGTGATCTGATTTGCATATTAAATCATAGGGTCAGTGAGTGCAACATGTTATTTTGGCTCATTCAGTCCATGTTACTTGAGCTAGGCACGTAAAATTTTGATACAACTTGCCATCGACTCTAAGGCACCTTCCAGATACCAGATGATGTTAAAATATAGGTTATGAGGTCATCCAGCGCAGAATTTTACCCAGAGCTGCAAGGGGGATTTGCTGGTTCATGGCTCATGGACTATATATCCGACTGTTTGTGACAAACATAAAAATGATATAATAAGGTGCTGTGGTGAGCCACAGAAGAGCATAATACTCATTTTACACTAAGACGCAGCACAGAGGTGAGTCAGCTGTTGAGCAGTATGAGGTATGTTTGAACAGAAGGCATTGCCCATATTGCCAAACTTAGTTTTTAAAGCTAGGGAATGTGCACAACTCTTTATTTTTGATGATTTCACAGGATAATGACATGCAAAGTGCAATCTGATTGCAAAAATCACTTTTTAGTGTAAGATATGAGTGTAAATTTCATTACAATGCCAGTTCGTGTCTGTGTTTACTTGGAATAGCGTGGTGGAGGTTCTAGAGAAACAGGGTCTACAGAAGCCCATCTCGTACGTGAAGAACAGCCAGAACAGTGAAGACGAAGCCCACCAACTCATGGTCAAACTGTGCCGCCACACCGGACGCAAGTGCGTACACGCCGGCATTAAGGGCAGTCGTACAAACTGCCCATCGGTCTTCACACGCAGGCAGAATATTTGAGTGTTTCCGTGTGTTTCCAGAAACCCTCCTGTGAGTGCGGCGGTTTGGAAGAGCCTTCTGCAGGATCTGCTTGACATGCAGCAGAACGTCTACAGCTGTTTGAGTCCAGAAACGTGTCATCAGGTATTCAAAAGCACAAAACAAAACGGATTTGAATATTCGTAAAAGTAGGGATGATACTTGCGCACTAAGGAACAAGCTATAAAATTGACTTGAAATCATTTTAATGCAAATTTCACACCGCAGATAACATTTTAGCCCGTAATTCACACAGTAATTGGATTTTCCGTGTTCGGATCAGCTCAAACTCAACTTGTAAAACAATGTTAAAACTTTGGCACAGTTGAACCTGCATAATGTCTCCTCTGGTCCCCGACTGCTGCAGGTCTTTGTGGAGTCCCTGCTGTGCTCCAGCCGCGTGGAGAACATCCGCCTGGCAGGACAGCTCATGCACTGCTCAAAGGTAGATGAAATATGACCAGCGAGTGTATTCACATTATCCAGCCCTGTGTCACGCCCACAGTGAATTCTAATGCGGCGGCCTCATTGATCTCTGGTTTTAATATCATGCTCCCAGGTCAGCCAGGATGTTCCCGTTAGCTTGTCCTTTCGGGGTAAAGGTCACGCTCTGAGGGTGGCCTACAACAAGAGCGTGGAGTTGGTGTTGGCTGCCGCCAGAGAATACTTCAACTCCTCCACCACACTGACGGACCCCTGCATGGGCCTGGCGAGGTGAGGAGGGAAACTGTTTTTTTATTTGGTTTTTGAGTGAAGACCAATTAGTATTTTCAGTGTTTGAGCTGAGGCAATTTTGGCCACTTCTCATTGTTTAAAGAGATTACCGAAGATTTACAGCCTCCCACAAAGATGGTAATTTGTTTTTTGGGGGGGGGGGGGGGTACCAAGTCGAACTTGGTATCCAAAGTTACCTTGCTAAGACCTTGGACAAGTTTGACGTTGGGCGCATTTCGATTCTGGCTGTGACCACCATGGGGCAGCGTCACTGAAACCTTGGCTATGCGATATCCCGACAAAGGCTTCGTGTATCAAGATGAAACTTGGTCCACAAGGTCACTTCACTAAGACCTTGGACAAGTTTGACATTGGCCGCATTTTGGTTATAATTGCGGCCACCAGGGGGCTGACGCTATAAAACATTGTGCACACGATATCTTGACAAAGACCTCGTGTATCAAGAAACTTGATGCACAAGGTCACCTCACTTAGACCTTGGACAAGTTTGACATTGGGCACTTCTCAATTCTATTTGTGGCCACCGGGGGGCAGAGTCTTCATGGATCGTAATGAAACATGCTACTGTGGATGTGTTGCTATAACCTTGCAAAAGTTTGAAGTTAGGCTCAACGTTGCAGGTTAGTGTCAGTGTTACGCTTGTTGATTGTTCTTAAGGGGAAACAAGCTACTTGTCAACTTAGACATAATGCGATTTCTGAGCAGTGATGCAACTGAATTATTTGACATGTGATATTGCGTAGGGGGTGTTACTTCTGTTGTACACTGCATGTGTTTGTGTTTGCATGAGTATCCAATGTGTTTATATATATATATTTTGGACACTCTGTGCATGTGTTATATCTCTTGTTGGACTTTGTGCTTGTATTTTTGTATTTCTGTCTTTTTGATAGTATGGCCATAGCAGATGGTCCCCCCTCTGAGTCTGGTCTGCTTGAGGTTTCTTCCTATACTTATAAAACATCCAGGGAGTTTTTCCTTTTTTCCTTACCACTGTTGCTATTGTGCTTGCTCAGGGGGTGGGTAAGGTTAGACCTTACCCTTGTGAAGCGCCTTGGGGCGACTATGTTGTGATTTGGCGCTATATAAATAAATTGAATTGAATTCATAATGATGAAACTATGTAGCGCTTGCTGTATTTAAAGG
>OMMV01111681.1:0-14148 GCA_900302635.1 Chatrabus melanurus
TTTAATTTCTCAGTGTATTTAAGCCCCAGTGTTTGTCCACGTCCCTTGCTAGAATGTTGTGCTTTTTTTGCCTTCTTCACGCCTTTATTCCCAGTGTTCCTAGTGCTTCTCGTGATTGACTCCCTGTTGCCAGATCTTTATTATTCCTATGTGTTTTTGTGTATTTTGCCTGCCGGACTTTGGTACCTTCGCTTGATAGCCCTTTTGTGTACGACTCTGCCAGCCTCCTGTTCATTCTCCTGCCTGCTCCCTAAAGGACACTGTTACCATTTTGGACTGCCTATCTGTGTACCGACCTCAGCTTGTGACCAGGTGAACCCAATAAAGACTGTGTTTTTACTAAAACCATCTCTGATCTCTGCGTCGGGGTCTCACCCCACTCCTATCGTGACATCTTGAAGTGGCGCACAGCGCGTGAAGCTTTGGGCTTCACACAGCTTCGTAGGGTTCGATACTTCGGAGTTCTAAGAGTTCGACATAAGGCTCAGTAAACATCCAAAAGCCATCATCACATTTGTGTTTTTTGATTCTTTCAAACCACGTCCAACCACATAAGCAGCAAGCATAAATATCGCTAATAAGAAGCAGTGGTAACTGTTTCAAAGTCCCGTGGCCACGGCACAGCTGTCCGGTTCAGATAGCCAACAGAGCCGTACGCTGTTATCGCTTCATCTCCGAACCTTCATGGTCACACTTGGATAAACTTGCGCGGCTTTCTCGTAGACACATATAGAAATAAAATGTATTTTCATGGCGCTGCAAAGCGAAACCGTTCACTGTATGAAAGAGACTGGAAATTTTGACGTCTTCCAAAATCTACGGAAGCTGACACAATGCATTCTGGGTCGATTTTTGGCTATATGCGATAGGGTGTATTCCAACACACTTTTTTGAGAGGTGAGACACATCAGGTTCGGATGTTATGCCATTCCAAGGCTGTACAATGCTGGCATTAATAATTTGGTACCAATAACAAACTAAATATATCATAATCAAAACATATTAGTGAATTCTGTAATGACACCGGATGGTTCATCATCACAGTTGTAGTTCTCACAGGTGGACAGATTGTGATGGAGTGGAATATTTCTGCTCACTGTGCCCCCACCCCTGTTTTTATGCCAGTTTTTTGGCAGAATGTGAGAAGGAGACGTGGACACACTGCTGCACTGCCATCCTTTGTTAAATCTGAACAAATTGCTCTGTGTGGACTGCTTCAAATGGAGAACTATCAGCGCTCTGAGTCATAGCTTTGTGAACTGTGTCACACTCCCACAGCAGAGCAAACAGAGCAACGCTGTGTTTTGCGAGGAAGTGCATATGGATGGAGATTCGCTTTGTCTGCCAGCAGCTGTGGCTCTATTAAGGCCTTGGCTGAATGGATCTGTGGCCATCTGCTCTGGACCAAGATACAGGCAGACCAGCTCCACAGCGCCAGTATCTCTAATATCTGTCTGGATCTGACTCCACGTTCACACCAAACAGAACCTTTGCACTCATGTGCAGCTCTGACACAAATTAGTACAATAATAGAGAAGAGTCTTGTCTGTGTGTGTGTGTTTTGACAAGCATGACCCTTTTTCCTAAATAGAACATAGAGAAACGGCTGTTAACAAGGGGTTTGCTTTTTTATGGTGTTAATATTTTATTCGGCAGGAATTAAAACTTCAGATCATGTTTTCTTCAGCAAAACCAAACACACGGGTGCTTCAGTGCTGAGGACCCCAGCGAATGGACCAGGCTAAAGCTTCGCTTTTACTACTGTGCTGCTGCACGTCATCGCCATCCTGGCTGACGTGTGCAGACGTGTGTCCGCTCGTCTTTGTGGTTCACCACTTGGGGCAGTGCTACATACAGTAAAAGAAAGTGGAGCATAGAAGTTGGGAGTTTTCTGCTTGCATAACAAAAATAACAAACAGGGCTTACATGCTAACAGTAGTCACAGAAGTTTGCAGAGTTTGCCATCAGTTCCACTATGAATAAATGTGAGGAGTAGCATCAAGTGCCACACTGCCCTCAAACTGCAAGCGGGGCCCCATGGCCACCGCACCCCACCCCACCAGGAGGCAAAGCGTGACCCCGGAAACCAAGACCAGCCATGCCATGGACCCCACATGCAGGAGTAGACCAGCCATGTGAAGGTGAGATATAGGACATAGCCCCCCTGCCAATCACTGACAACAGACAGAGTCCCAAACCTCACAGAGAGGATTAGCCAATGCCCTGTCTGAGACTACCCACAGAGGCAAGAGCAGGCAACATTGCCGTGCCCCCTGAGGCCAAAGCCAGAGCACCGGAACTAACAAGAGGGTATTTCTCAGGCACACAACCACACCACATCCAGAGGGCATGTACTCTTCCCCAACATGCCACCACCCCTAGTCCCGCTACCCCACCAGGTAACAGCAGAACCACCCATCAAGAGTCCACACCCACACAGAGGATGCCCAAAGGCCATGCCCAGAGACCCCCAGACATAAGCCTGAGGACACAGGTCAGCCCCTGGGGACCCCCGACCACCTGACAATGTGTAAGAGCAGAAAATAGGAGATAGTATTTATTCAAAGAAAGCCATTTCCTGGGTTTTCTGTGTGATGCAGTTCATCCTCAATTCTTGATTTTTCATGTAATCATTGAACTCCACAACTTTCTCGTTTACTTTATCTTGATTCAAGCCTGTCATGCAGCAGAGAGGAGCACTGTTATGAGTTGGCGGGGAACACGTCAAAAGGCCTCTGCGCCGTCTGATAACCCATAATTGTCTTCTTTTTGTTATGCAGATGTGCAGCAGTGCAAAAGTAAAAACCGGCCTTAAGGGGACGCTCACGTACAACTTAACTGCAGCAGATAGTCGATTAATTTTAGGAGATCAGGATGGATCGCAGGGCTGCCTGAGTGGTTGCCAATCAGGGCCCAAAGTAGCTCTACGAAGCGGCAGATACAGCAGCACTAATGCGTGCTCGTAAATCTGATCTGTGCAAGATGACTAAGTTCACTGACCGCAGAAGTACCACTGATATAATTCAGTCCTGCAAAAAGTATTTGCACATTTCAGGATCTGCAGACAACACAACGTACAGTCTTACTCTTCATTGTTTCAGCACGAATACCTCTGCAGTATCTTGGGATCAGGCTGCACAAGGAGACGTATCATAGCTGAACTGAAAGCTTCACATTTCTCACCATCTTTTATTGTTCCAAAATCTTCTGGCAGGTGAAGCAGCAGCACGGCGTGAGGAAGCCTGGAAAGCAAAAAGAGAAAGAGAGAGAGAGAGAGAGGGACAAAAAAAACTAGTAATGTTGCCCTGAGGTAAACAAAGGTTTTAAAACAATCTCACACATTCCCTGAGATTAAACATGACGAGTACCCATGCAGAGTGCACAACATGCCACCTTGAATTACTGTAACACACTATAACATGCGCACGCTGGCGGTGAGGCGCTGCTTGCTGGATCAAGTGAGTAAATCTCCAGAAGCTCAGCGGGTCTACTCCTGTTTGCCTTCTGTTTTTGGTGACACATACACAGATTATTTTAGGTCTTTCTTATCCAAGATGACTAATAGATTCATTTGCTGTCTTAACAACGCCTGACCTGTCACCGAGGGGTTCCCAATACAGGATATTTCTCGTCATTAAACTGAAAATGCCCATATAAGAAATGAAATTGTCAGGTGCATTGACATGCAAAATCACAACCAATTAAAAATGCAATTATAGTTGAAATGCAGATGAAGTGAAGAGGGTGCATGTGTGAGGGAGGTGGTGGCAAGTCAAAGTCTACAACTTTATATGCAAATGACATCACCCTGGACGCGTCTGAATGGAAGCATCAGACTTCCTCTTAACATGCAGAGCACATTTATAGAGGGTAGAATGAAATTTTGACCTCTGAAATAACAGCCGAATATCCTGAAACCTTTTGTTACAACCCATCGGCCTTGTTCAAATGGCTGCATATAAAACTTTAAATAATAATAATAATAATAATAAATAACAATAATAATAAATTGTTTCACAATTATCGTTTTGTATCTGCTGAGGAGAGTAGTTTTTAATGTCCATCAGGCAGTTTGGTGGTGGGGGGGGGGGCTTATGTTCTCACCACTGTTTGTCTGATTGCAGAAGCTCAAACTCAACAATTTATGATTTATGGTGAAATTTTGTGGAGGTGATCTCTGGATCAAGGAAGAATTGAGCACATTTTGGTGAATTTAATCCGCTTCGGAATTTTTAACATCTCTTGTCAAATTTTTTTTAACATTTTGAGAAGTTTTTTTTATCTCATTTTTTTCCTTATGACATCACAAAACTCTAAGCCAAGGACACCTGTCTGTGCATATATAGTATATTAGTATATATAGTATAGTACTGAATATACTATAGGACGAGCTTTATGTTATTCCAGCCACGTTTTCCTTTGACGTTTATACAGACAATATTGTGATTAAAATGGATAGGTAAAATTATTGAGAAGAAGGAGTTTCACTGGGATGCAGAAAAAAATAAGCTGTTTTCATCTCAAGCAGAATTTGATTTCAATTTTTTTCCTTGTTTGCAAAAGAAAAATACTTCCAGCAGAGATTCTGTGTAAATGAATGTGTATGCGCCTCACTGCATGCCTAAATGCCCATGTGTGTAATTTCAAGGATTTTGAGTGATTTCTGTATTATATTTCCAATCCTACTCTATTGAGAGGATGACAGATCCAATTCCCTGCTACAGACGACAGTTTGTGTTTATGCCAATTTCTTGAATGAAATGTCTTGTCAGTAGAATAGCAGGCACACCACCATGCTTTGTGCCCAGCCTTTCAGGGAACATTTAACTACACTAGTTCATCATCGTTTGTTTTTCTTTATTTATTGTTGGCAAAATGGGGCAATTCATTGTGGTTTTCATGCAAATGGAATCCACTATTATAATTCTTTATAATGCTGGCATGGCAACACAGTGGTTTAGTGGTTAGCACTGATGACTCACAGAGAGAAGGTCCCATGTTTGCTTCCGACCTTGTTCTTTCTGTGAGGAGTTTGCATGTTCTCCCCGTGTTTGTGTGGATTCCGGCTTCCTTCCACTTCCAAAGACATGCAGGTTAGGGAAACTGGTGATTCTACTTTGGTTGTAGGTGTAACTGGGAGTATCCTATCATGTCGGCCCTATGATAGACTGGTGGCCTGTACCGCCAATGCCTCGCGTCTTTCCAATGACCGCTGGGATAGGCTCCTGGCCCCCCTAAGACCCTTAACTGGAATAAGTGTGTTCAAAAAAAGAATTGATGGACAATGGTGGTATACATTAAAGTTAAAACAACTTAAACTAATCAAACAGGGGAAATAAATCAACGTGGACAGTTAGAAAAGACAAAGTTGCCAAAAAAAGATTGTGAAAAAGGAAATGGTCTTTCTCTTTTTTCTTTGTTTCTTTCTTCCTCTAACGATGTCTCATACTCTTTCCTGAATGATTTGTACACTGAAAATTTTTTGCCCTCCCACTTTAAAAATTCAAAGAAATGGCCAAAATTTGAAATACATGTCACATTTTTTAATTAACAAGTTAATGAGCTGTAGATGTTTTAATTTTTATTTTATTTATTTATTTTTATACCTTTAGTGGGACTGTCAATATGTAGACCTGGTTTCAATTCCCGGTCTTCCTACCTGTCTGTGTCCTTGGACAAGACGGTTCATCTGCATTATCTCTGTCCACACAGCTGTGGGAACCAGCCTTTGCTGGGGAGGTAACCTGCATCAGACTGGTGTCCCATCCAGGGGGAGTCATAGATTCTCATCCACTTCAAGAATCCGGGACCAAATGGGACTCAGGGCTTATATAGGACTTACATCTTCTGTGAAGCAGATTTCCTGACAATTAAAAAGAGTTGCATGCCCATTTATTTTCCAACACTGTGAAATTAATTTTTAAAAAAATGACTTCAAACATTTGACCTGTTAGCAGATTATAATTTTGCAGAATAAGATCCCTGAAAACGTAAATTATGTAAATATTCTCATATATTCTTTTGTGTAATCCCCCCAACCCCAAATAAATAGCTTGTGTGCTTACTTCCAAAACAGAAGATTTCCAGTTCAAGACCGCTCATGGCCAATTCTCCATATACATCTGGAGTTACGACAGGAAGGGCATCAGGCATAAAACCAAATCTGAACCAAAAATGAAGACGCCAAAAGAAAGAACATTATTCACAGCTTGCAGTGAAATTTCACTTCAGAAATCTATTATCGTTTTTCTTTATTTCCAACATGAACATGCACCTCCTTATTGTGTACTTAATAATGAAAATGTGAGCTGCAGCTCAATTTTCACACCACCAACCTTCTTTCCTCTCTTATCATGTTGAGGTTGATGATCGAAATTTGCCAGAGATCTTAATTCAGTTTGGAAATGGCGACGTTTGAATTTGTCATCTCATGTTACATGTTGTGCAGAATGTTGGAAAGAATAATCAGGCTGAAAAAGTGAGTTATTAGATTTCCTGTAAGGTGTGCTGGCTTAGAAAGTCTAGCTGGATCTGATTGACAGTTGTCACATCAAGATGACGAAGGAGGTCGTCAGCGGGACCTGCAATGTGTGATTACATGAGGCATTGCACAACCAAAACAACAGCCAACTGTTCATTTTCTTTAATTAATGCTTCTTTAAGGTGTTGTGTCGAACCTGTTTATTGTCAAGTAGTTTGTGTGGCAGCATTTTGATCATTAAAATTTTTTCTATTGTTATTAATGAGTATTACCTTAATTCGATAATTCGACTTTTATAAGACTTTGTTTTAAGACCCCTTAGAGTCACAAAGGTTTAGTTTTAAATAAATCAGTTTCATTTAGAAAAATTTGTATTAAAAAAGTCAAAGATATTAAAGGAATACTTGGTCTGTCTCCAGTGAATCAAATCGTCGTCATCTGTCTATCCCTGAAAAAATATAATAAGTGAGTGAGTGAGTGCTGGGTCCAAGGTTTACAAATGTCAGTGTTTAACATTACTATTTTTATTTTTTCTGTCTAAAAAAGAATTTTGATTTAAAAGGCTGAAAAGAACTGAAACTACAGCAAAAGGAAAATATTTTATTTCAATCTTTCAGATTTGTTAAATATTTACTGCACAGGTAAATTTATAAATTGTATTTGTGTGAGTTGACATTTTTGTTTGTTGTAGGTATTGAAATTATTATTTTTATCACTTTACAATTCAGGAATGTAGAAAGACAAGGAAAAGTGAAATATAACTCAATTGTGTAATTAAAAAATAATTAAATCATGAAATTAAAGAGACCTCAGACAAACCTGAAAATAAGAAAATTGGAGGTATGTCCTATTTCTCCCATTCTTATTGTAATTGCTCCGTCTGCTGTCACCTCAGTAAACACTAACTTGTCTTGTTCTAATGTTGTGGATCTTGTCCAAACAGCTGTGCATTAGCACCACCATTTGGTGAGCAAGTTTTGACCTTTAATACAAAACAAAACTTTTTTGGTGAATTTCAAGATGGCGTGTTTTGTGCTTCTTGCTGCTATTTGCTTCTCCGTGGCTCTGGCTTGGGGTAGCTCTGGTTCCAACGTGGCACCGGGTGCTTTGACCTGCAATACTTGCTTGCAAAGCTTGTTGATTTACCTATGTGTTGAGTTGAATTCATTCATTCATTAATTTTCTATTTTCTAAACCTGCTTATTCCAATTAAGGGCCCCCGGGGGGGGTGGGGCTTGGAGCCTATCCCAGTGGTCATTGGGCGACAGGTGGAGTACACCCTGGTGAACAGGCCGCTAGTCTATCGCAGGGCATTGAATTTATTTCGGTCTGCAAATAGGAATTATTAGTTCTTTATATGCAAATCTACAAACTCAACAATCTGTAAATGCTGACAGATAATTAAATAATGCAGTTGAAAACCACAATAAAGAAACTCAACATGTTTTAATATGATTAGGGTTGTTTAAAAAAATTGTTGTAGTTCATATTTTTCAAACAGCAGCTACATGCAAAATCTCTCGCTCAAGAACTGTAAAACTTCCAAGAAACAGCCTGAAAGAGCCTCACTGATTGTCATTGGTCACGTTTTGGTTTTATCGTCATGTTATTCTGTCTCTGGTGTCATTCTCCGTGTGTTGTTATTTGTTCTCCTTGTTATTAAGGTAAATCTCCCTCGTGATTAATTGTCTCTGTCTTATTGTCATTCTTGTGTCTCAGTTGTCTCTTGCATTTCATCATTCCTGGGTTTCAGCACTCCCTGGCTTGGTCACTGTTCTCTCTTTCTCTCTCTCTGGTCTCTGGCTCCCTCTCGTGTCCTCTCTCTGAACTATCCCTCTTGTGCCCTAAGCTGTCATCATTGTGTTTGTCTCATGTGTGTTCAGTCATTAATTCCACAGCTGATCCCTATTGTCAAGCTTCTGTCACAGTATTTCAGTCACTTCCTTTGTTATAGTTTTTGCTGCATCATTAAGCATTTTCCACCTTTCCAGAAGTCTCACTGCTCTCCTGTTATTGACCTTTGCTGACGTTACTGAGTTCCTTAGTTTTTGAATGCCATTCTGGATTGACCATTTGGTATGCAAATCTTTTGTTACTGAACTCAGCATATTTTTGGACAATACTCTGCTGCCTCCCTCGCTGTTTTTGGACTGAGCTCCTGTGTTTTTGTATTTATCTCATGTTATCCTGGCTCCTACCTGTATTCTAAGTTACTGTTTATCCTACTACGTCACGGACAGTTACCTTTTTGTTCTTGGTCCCCTGTTTTGTTTAAATAAAGAACTCTGTACTTATATATCTGGTTCGTCTCTCTGTATTGGGGGTCACGCCTGAGTACTCACCATTACACTGATGAGGTATGTTCCTGATGCATTATGGGAACAGTCGTCAACAGGGATGCACGTGCAGCTTTTATTGGTGCAGCACATTCACGTGTGAAATCAATTCAGTGATGCTCACTGCTTTCCAGACCTTCTGGATGTGCTGCTGCTCCAACTTGTCAGCTCCCTCCTGCTCCTCCTCCTACTCCTCCTCTTTCTTGATGTCTCTCTGTCTTGCAGTGAACTGATGATTGTTCCCCAGGTGATGAGGTGACAGTTATCTTTTCTCTTAATGGGACTTTGAAATGTGCTTGATTTTTGACTAAATTCAGCCTCTCATCTCGGGAATGGAGGCCTTTTCAGCCTGTTCCAAAAAGATGCTGTTCTACATTTCCCTCATTTCAGTCGAAGCCTTCTCAAGTGCACTCGTCAGAAACAGCAGCACGTATCAAGCTGTTTCAAATTATTTTTGCCTGCTGATGTGAAGTCAGTTTTTTTCTGTGGCTCGTACATTTTCTCTTCCTCTGTTACTAGGTCAATACGTTATTCAAGTATCAGCACAGAGTGAGAAAAGTACTGTACGTGTTGTAGCACCTGTTTTACACCAGGTCAGGTCTGAGAGCACGCGCTGGTGCCATGCATCGCTGCATCCATCACACTACAGAACCACCCTGGAAACAGTCTAGGTCTTCACCACCATTACATCCCCACCTGCCAAAAAGTAGCTGTCAAAATACGACCTGCTGCATGATTGAATACACTGTAAATAGCAAAGGGGATTTGAACACACCCCAAGTGCACTTGCGCAATGCGCATTAGACTGTGTGCTATAGATCGTCAAGATAGGCTCATAACCATACAGTAGGACCCCGAAAACCTGTACCTTCGTTCACTTCTGAAGATAGCATTGCCAAACTCCTCTGCCCAGCAACCTCATGACTCCACAACCTCTTCCCAAGAATCACTCAGTCTCATAGGCTGACCTCCCAGAGCCATGAATGTCACTACGGAGGGAATCTCTCAACACATTCGACTGAGTTTGGATCTTAGTCTTGATCCAGGTCAGTTGCAAACCCCGACACTCCGATTCCTCACTCAGCTTCTTAAGTGCTGCAATGAGAGCATCCATTCACAAAGATCACAGCATCTTCCATGAAGTCAAGGGGAGTGAACCTTTCCTCTCTAACAAACACACTTAAACTGTTGCACAACCCTATCAAACACCCCGTCCATGCAAGCACTGAACATAGTAGGAGCGAAAACACATCCCTGATGAACTTTAGAATCCACAGGGAAAAAAATCAGAGACTCTGCCCCAACTCCATACATTACTAACAGTACCCTTTCTACAGGTTGGCGATGTTTCCAGCAACTTATTGGGGATCCTGCAAATTTTCAGGATGTCCCACAAAGCAGTCCAATCAACGGAATCAAATCCTTTACAAAGCTCAAATTAGGCTTCAAAGAAGCACTGCCGATATTCAGGCTTGCGTTCAACAAGTACGTGTAGGGCAAGGATGTGGTTGATGGTTGACTTCTTGAGAATGAAACCAGATTGTTCCCGTCTCTGAGTGGCAGGGAAAGCCAACAATTAACAAGGGACCCTTTTGCAGTAATGGGAAAACAATGTCTCAAGTTACATGTATATTTTGTACATTTATATTAATGTATGCAAATCACGGTGCAGTGCCAATCAGCAAACAGACATTTAGAGCGCTGTGTGTTGGTTTTTACCACTATCTTGTTGACTGAGTTAGAAACGTAATTTTAAAAACGGACTTTTTATGTTGATGATTTCTTATACTGTTACTTTGCACATTAACTAAATATTTCACAAAAATAATTTAATAAGACATTTTGTTAAATCTTTTGAACAATACTTAGATAAATATATGATTATATGCAAAAACATTTCTGCTCTTAATTTCAGGAATGTCACATTTGGCAACATTAACGTTTCACTATTTATTTATTGAGCTAGATCTTTAGAGGCATCAGCCGCAATATTTAGCAAAATATATTGACAATGCATGCAATTTTCAGTTCATTTAGCTATGTGTGTGGAATTACGATTTATATAAAGAGTTAAATAGGGGTAGGAATATATAAGCATTTGCTTCCTCCCACTCCTTTTCGAACATGAAATGGTCAAGTTGTTTTCTTTTTCTTTTGTTTTTAAGACGATGGATTTATTATATTTTATGTTCACTTGATTTCTGCTTCTCTCTTTTTTTTCCTTATCTATTCTTACTTATATGTTCCTTATCTATGCTATGTATAACATTTCTAATTAACTCTTGAGTGTTACTTGACTCAGGCTTTGTTCCAACTCTTTTATTCACAATAACAGCGAACACCATACTACTCTGCCTTAAATATCCGTAAATATAAATAATAGCCTTATATCCTGCTGTGACTGTCATTCCATCCATTGTGCTGCAAAGAGATCACATATACAGAATTAAAATCAACTGTCTGTACAATGAGCCTCTCAATCCAACATCATAACCACTAATTATATGATACTTTATCCCACCACTTGATAAATTTTTCCTGCTGCAGTTGTTTGTATATCTTGGAATGCAGTGCAAAGCTGTGGAATAATTACGATTAATGTCAACAATGAGTGTGTTGACTCGCTGGAGCGCGCATACCAAAGCGCTCCCGCGCCAATAAACAAGTTTCACCTCTTCCCTGCCGCTCCTGCTCGCCGTTTGAGGCTTTGTTTTCATTGCTGCGTCTGGCTCTCATTTATTGCTGCAGGTTTCACCTCGTGAATGCTAAACACATATCACTTCTCTCATCTCTCACATCCAATTTCTTACACTGAGCAGATAAAAATGTATTTTTTATTCTGATTTACACCATCAAAGGCTTTCTAGTCTGTCCAAAGTCTTTTTGAAACTTTCAGCATTTTTCACTACACCAGACGAAATGTCTGTTGGCTTACAATTAGTATCCACACAGAGAAAATGTAGTGTCAGTTATTCTACTGTCGGCCAGACTTTTAAAAAGTTATCTGTGTGTTTTATTAACCTCGCCACGAAGTGGAAAGAGGTTATTGTAATACCCATGTCTGTCTGTCTGTTTGTTTGTCTGTCTGCTGCAATATCTTCAAAACACAAAGAGCAATTTCAATCAGACTTGGTGCATAAACTCAGTGGACCATCTCTCACAACACAGGTCATGTTAACGTCATAGGTTTAAGATCAAAGTCAAATCAAAGGTCATCGTCTAAAATATGTTAATGACCATATCTCGGGAAGTACATGAGATCTAGAAACGTGGTTTTCTGCATAGACGTTTCCTTTCCTGGAGCTAACAAATGTGTCAGACCTCTGAAGTCAATGACGTCACATGATGACATCAGGCGAAGTCAAAAAATTTGCTGGCGGCAGCGAGGCAATGCAGCCATCTGGATCCTGATCATTATCACTCAGCTTTGATCCTCATCACTTATTTGATGAGGATGACTTATCTTAAGGCGTAGTCACACTATGATGTTTGGGCCAGCAACTGGTGAAAGAGGTGAAAGCAAGAGAAAAGTGGCCACACGTCGGCGAAAACCACGTTCCCAGAGTTTGGGAGCGGACCTCAAACGCAACATAGCTTTTCACAACATGTTTGTAGCAGAGGCAGCCGTTATCCAGCGCTCCATGATCACAATCGGGACTGTTGCCAACGTAGAAACGTTCGGGAGAGGGGTTCGACACACCACTGTCCAGTGATTCTGAGCAGGTAGGCGAACCAACACCCACAGGTTAGCCAGCAAACACGATCGCACCAGTAACTCAGGCTGTTGGAGGCTGTTCGCACCAGTACTGCAGGCTAGTGAGGGCTACCGCGCACAACGTGCACGTAGCGACGATCTATGGTCAGTAACGGTCTACTATGTAGCCACAGGTACGTCGGTGAACGGCGAAAAACTTTCAACATGTTGAAAATTTTGGGTGCAGCCGCCGTTCATCAGTGAACGCCGCCAAACGCCCCTGAAGGCTAGCACAGGCTACCGATCACCGATGTGTGCAAATACGTTCATCTTCATCAACCCACACGTCATAGTGTGACTGCGCCTTTAGATCCTGAGCACTAAATTTAGATCACCATTGCTCAACTTTGAGCTTCATTGTTGATGCTGATCACTGAGCTTTGATCTTGATCTCTAATACTGACGGCTGACTTTTGATCCGTAGTTTTGATCCTGACCTTTGATCATCCTTAATCCTGACTGCTGATTGGTTTGACCCTGTAATCAAGGTCAGGTCATCCTCCATCTCTTGATCCAGATTGCTGGTTGTTGAACACTAATTCCTTTGATCCTGTAATCAGGATCAAAGGAATCAAGATCATAGATTTAAAAAAAATCAAAGGCAGTATCATGATTAAAGGAATCAAGATCAGAGATCAAAGTTACAATCAACCCTTCATTTGAATCCGCATCAAAATGTAATGCTGACTTCCTTGACCTATAACCTGCCTCTCCATTAAACGTGATTGAAATCCTTTAATATCCTATTGAGACAAACATAAAAATAATCTCATTGACGAAGGTAATAATAATAATGAGGATCAACTGCAAAGTTGAATGGATTTGTTCAGACTGATCAAAGAGGTTCTTTCGATATTGGCTAAAACCTCTGAGAGTTTATTGTGCTAACAGACAGACAGACAAACCAGCAGAAGAGCACTACTGAAATTGTATTATCCAGTAATTAAACATGCATTCCTTTATAATTGTACAAGACCTACTTTTTCGCCCACTGAGAAGTCTGATGCTGAGTTTTGACTTTTTTTTTTTTTTTTTTGCCTTGTTGTTTGAACCGACCTGTAGAACCAGATTAATGCGGTCGGTCCATATGTGCAAGTCAAGATCAGTGAATCACAGACAATCAGTTGAAGTTGTTTGAGTATGTATTTACATTTAGCTTGTATGGCTGATGAGTGTCCTTCAGAGATTCAGTCATCCAGAAACGGGTATTTAGATGACATCACGGGCGCCTACGTGGGTGATTTGCCTGTTGCAAAGCCATCGGTCATCATTTTTGTCACCGTAGTTCCGACATTAATGCAGGAACTTTCAAGCTGGAAATTTTCTCCCTTGATTTGGTACTCAAGAAGTGACCTAGAGGCCACGTCTATGAAGTAGGCAAGAGAGCGCTGGAGTGCCGAGTGGAGGTGAGGACTGATGATTCAAAGGGGGTGTTGGTGTGTATTGTCCCTGAATTGTCAGTCAGCTTTGTTTTAGTGGCTGTGTATATTTATCACCACCTGTAAGTGCTCTCACAGATCGCTCCAGAGGCCATAACTCTGACTAATGGAAAACAAAGACCTGACCAAGATTGGCAG